>JAQZBX010000157.1:0-138233 GCA_029593785.1 Cabassous unicinctus
CCTTTATCTAAAAACTTTTGATCATCCGGAATTGATGCACGGAACTTTAGAAGTGAAGCTCTTTCTTCATCTACCCAATTACCCCACTATTCTGCTGGCATATTGTAATTAGAGCTGGGATCAACAGAAGACAGACCATTCAACCAAGACATTCATCATCAATATAGGGTTGATTACGGCTAACATCTCCCCGATAATCAGGTGCAGTAGACTGAGAAACTGGCTCAGTGATAGACCAATGCCAGAAAATACAGAACAGTCACTCCAACTCCTTCTGCAGGCTTTTCCATTTGCATTAGCATCTCCAGTGTCTTGATACCAAGAAAATGGCTCAGCTTTCCTCTTGTCTACAGAAACAGGTGAAATAAAGTTCCACTTCTCCTCAACCTGCCCTGATTTGTGAGGAAAGTTTACAGACTTTTCATTCCAGCCTCCTCCATTTACAATGAGGTTTTCATTCAGTCCCTGAAGTGCAGAATCTCTTTTTCCAGACTTAAAGTTGCTAACTTGAACAACTTTGGATGAGAATCACCTGTATTCTTCTTGGAGCCAACAGTAAATTACGTAGTTTTAAGTTGCTCAGTGGTAACTGTGATGATATATTCTATCCCAGGCATAGTTGAATCCAATGAGCCAGAATCAGACAGCACCTTATCACATTTACGCTGCCGTCATTTCTGTGACTAATTTTAGTTTCCTAGGCTCCTTCATCAACTTTCTTTCCATCATGGCATGAACTGCTTTAGCATCTGACTTCGATTTCTTCTGATTTTTCTCTTTGACTTTTCATTTTTCTTGTCTAATGGCTGTTTTGCTGTTAAACTTCGAGGAGTTAGGGACAAGGTCATCCTCAGCCACTTCAACAGTCTGTCCATTTGGTTTGGGCTTCTCGGGAAATTTCTTCGTTTCTTCTTCTGCCCCTAGCCTCTGAGATTCTTCAGTAGGGCTAGGTCGTCAAGTGTCATGGCCACTACGTCCTCCACCTTTCGAGGTTTCTCCTCCATTTCTTGCACGCAGGCGCATGCCGTTGGCACAACCCGAGCCATGCAGAACCAGCAGTAGCAGACCCAGGTTTTCCGAGCCTACCTGGAGCACCCAGCCCGGGTGCTGCTTGTCGCCAGCGGCAGGTCGAGGCCCAGCTTCTTTCGCAGAAAGCCTAGGCCATCGAGAGTGTTTCCCACAGTCGGGCAGAGCCCTCCATTGCCTGCTGAGCCAGCGCATCCTGCCAGCTCGGTGCAGCCATATTCCCTCTGGCCAGAGGGACTCCCAGATACTAGGGCATAGAGGAAGAGTCAAGGGAAGCAAGGAATGGATGGCCAGGACCGATAACTTCAGGCAGAGCGCATCGCGGCTGCCTCTCATGCTGCTGCCACCACCAGTAGGGGAGAGGGGGGTCCCAGGTTCCCCCTACTCAGCCTCACCTGGCTGCTTCTAGGGGGAGGAGGAGGAGGGGGCGGCAGGGAAGCAGTATTTTTGAAATAAAGCGCAAACCCATCCATATTTGGAAACATTACTAAGCAAATAGAACAGACTCAATGCATTTATTATCAAAAGCGAAAAAATAGAACAAATGTAATTCATAACTAAATGTTGACTTTTCCCCATTTTTTTCCAGTTTCTGCCATGGAGGTTGACCAGTGTATTAATGACTTAGTTTTCTCTTCCCATCTGAGAATGACAAGAAGCCTAGATAGTTATTAGTATATTATAAAACCAGCTTTTACTTCTAAGAATTCTCCCAGGGAACATACAGTGAGATTTTTTTTCCTAATCATTGGTAACTTAGGAAAATTCCTTATCTTTATATCCCAGCCATCCTTATTGATAGGTCCCACAATGTATGCTGATTTAATTCACCTAGGATGTCTTTGTGAAAAGATTAGATTCTGAGTCCAGACCTTTAAAATTCTGATTCAGTGGGTTTGAGTGAAGCATGGAAATCTTTATTTTCAGTGAGTGCCTCTAGATATTAATAATGCTATCAGTCCACAGATTAGTCTTGGAGACTACTTCCAGTGGACAGGTGGAACATATGTATGCCCACTTGGCTGGTATGACAATGAACTGTTTACTCCAATCTTCAGATGTGGATGAATGCAAAAAGAGCACTGCCTACCCACCCCCAGAGCCTGTAGCAATGTAATCTGAAGCTTTTGCTTCAGATTTTGCTCTGGATATTCTCCAAGTAATGAAACACCAAGTTTTACACTACAAGAAGTAGATTGCAGGAGTGGGGAAACATACTAAAGTTAAGAAACTAGACACAAGGTAGTACATATTGCTTGACTCCATCTATAAAAAATATAAATACAAATGAACTAGAGAGACCCAGAAAAGCAGCTATATACCACAGTGGAAGTATAGAGAGATTGAGAGGTGATGAGATTTTTTTGGTCTGTTTTTTGTTTTTCACTATCATTATTATTGGGATAATGAAAATGCTCTAGTAATGATGAATTTACAACTATGTGATTATATCAAACACCACTGATTATTCACTTTGGAAGTATTTTATGGTTTATTAATATATATCAATAAAATTGATTTGTTAAAAAATAAAGAAGTAGAATGCATGGTTGGGTATTGCTAAAGCCTAGTGTTTATAGGACAAGAAGAAGACATCTGTAGTCAACAAAAGTTAGGTTTGTTAACTTGTTGCAGCAAAGGAGAACATTCTCCATGTGGTAGCATCAGATGTTTCCATAAGAGGAAGCTGGAGTGGACTTGTTATAGGGTTTAGCCTTATGATGGATGACATTGAGGAGGGCTTAAGAAAGCAGTACTTTGTTTCTGTAATGCCTTGTGTCAAGAAATGGGGGCAATTTGATAAATGAGTATCTTGACTTTTAGCTAGGAGATGGGAGAAATGAAGTGGGGTTAATCTTGTCTTTGTAAAGAAGCAGGGTTGTCCATATTAGGTAAGAGAGGGGATTGTTTGGGAACTTGTTAGAAATACAAATTCTCAAGCCTCAACTCAGACTTCCTGAATCAAAACTTTCCTGGTTAGGCAATCAATCTTTGTACATGCCCTCCAGGAAATGCTGATATACCCAGAGATTGAGAATTTCTGTCTTAGGCCAAACCAATTCAATTTTCTGAAAAAAATGGTGCACACTATTGTACCCCAACATCATATTAAGAATTGTCTTGCTCACTAGTTCTGTCAATAGGTTGCAGTCTTTATGATATATAAAAAAGAGACTATGACTTGTGTAGGGAATATTCTTCAGAAATGATACAATTTCTTGTTGAGTAATGCTTACACACTCTCCAGACAACCAACCTTGTTACTGATACTTTTTCTCCTTGTGACTCCACATTTTTTGTTTTGGATAAAACTTGATCCTATTTCATTTTGAGATACCTAATGCAACAGGAATTTGATAAGGAAAGTGGGGAGAATTTTTCCATCTCTTTCAGTCAATAATTTTCAAAGTCTTGAAGAATAACTATCTAACCTCTCTTCTTTTCATTCTTAGAAATCCATCCTAATTGTTCCCAGCTTGGCAAGGATAAATGTTCAAGAGGCTGTGAAGTCCAGGTAAGTTTCACACCATCATAACCTTGTGGAATTTGCATGAAAAAGGACAGTAATAAAATATAGTTAAATTACTTATAATTTATGTCTGACTATTTGGAGTTGTGAAGTAGATATTACTTATTTTCCCAAAAGCACACTCAAAACGTAACAAATATACCAAATTAATGAAAGATGTTAATGGGTAAAAGTGTTGGAGGAGGAACATGTGGGGTGTATGGGAACCACTTATATTTTTGATGTATCATTTATGTGATCTAAAACTTCTTTAAAATAAAATAAAATATTAAAAAGTTCCCAACTATTGACTGTTGACTCATATAACTACTAATTTACAATTCCTCCTTTAAAATGAAAGGTGGTAACTGAGACTGGGTGAGGGGTTTATGGAACACTGTAATATCTTTACAAATTTTTGGTAAATCTAATATGATTCCAAAATTTAAAAAAAATTATTGCAAAGATTTTTAAAGAAAAATAATAAGCACAATCTTTTTTATGCTCCTGATTTTATAGGCCAGCATGGGAGTGTATTTGCTCCCATCACATCCCCTGGAGTTGTGTAACCTCATCTAAAAATGAATAAAGTCCTTATAACTTGTGGCCTCTTCATTTCATCTACTTGCTTAATTCCCTAGAGAAACAAACTACCTTAAGTAATGGGGTTTTATATGCATTTGGTAACTTACAGAGCAAATACCCTATCGTTAATTTTTTCATTAAAAATAAATTTTTGATTATTTTTAATTTTAATTTTTTTATTTTTAAAGAAGATTTTGATTACATTAATGTTACATTAAATATATAGAATATTCCCATATACATTGCTCCCTTCCCCTCCCACACTTGTAGAGAGAAAGAAATGCTTATTCACTGTTGGTGGGAATGTAGCATGGTACAGCCACTGTGGAGGATTGTTTGGCATTTCCAAAGGAAGTTGAATAATACAGACTTACCACGTGACCCAGCAAAACCATTACTAGGTATAAACCCAGAAGAACTGATAGCAGAGACATGAACAGATATCTACACACTGATGTTCATAGCAGCATTATTCACGATTGCCAAAAGTTGGAAACAGCCCAGATGTCCATCAACTGATAAATGGGTAAAGAAATTATGGTGTCTACACACAAAGGAATTTTCTGCAGTGCTAAGAAATGAAGCCATGAAGCATATGACAACATGCATGAACCTGTAGGACATTATATTGGTGAAGCAAGCCAGACATAAAAGGGCAAATATTGTATGATTGCACTATTATGAATTAAATATATTGTGTAAACTCATGGAGTTAATAAATAGAATATAGGTCACCAGAAAATAGAAAGAGGGTAGAGAATGGAAAGCTGAGGGTTAATCTGTTTAGAATTGGTAAAAATGGTTGTAAATCTTTGGAAATGAATAGAAATGGTTAAAGCATATCATGGTATTTATCAGTAGCAGTGGTATTGTGGTATTGTATGGGTATGACAGTGGTTGAAAAGGAAAGTCTAAGGTCATGTATATTACTAGAAGGAAAGCTAAAAACTGTAACATGAGTCTATATAAGATAGTAAAACCTCATGTAAAACACGAATATGGGTAATATTGCATATAAGACTATTTTTACAAAATACAAATACAAATATACTAGAGAGAAGGAAATAAAACATCTATATACAGTAGGAGAAGCATAGATAGATTGAGAGGTGATGAGTTTTGTTTGTTTTTTGTTTATTAATATTAATATTGAAATAATGTTCTTTAAGAATGATTGAAGTGATGAATGCACAAATATGTGATTACATAAAATACAATTGATTGTACACTTTGGATGGATTTATGCTTTATTAATATGTATCAATAAAATTGATTTGTTAAAAAAATAAATATAAGAGATTCCCATATAAACCACCACCTCCCCCTTCCGCACTTTTCCAAATTAACAACTTTCATTAGTGTGGTACAGTTTTTAAAATTGATGAACATATATTTAAGCATTGCTACCAACCAGGGTCTATAATTTACATTACAGTTTACATTTTGTGCCATAAAACTATATGTTTGATAAAATTTATAATGGCCTGTATCCGTCATCGCAATGTCATGCAGAACATGTCCCAAAAATGCCCCTTGTTTCAACTATTCTTCCCTCTCCCTTCTCTCAGAATCTCTGATGACCACTGCTTTTATATCAATGTTACAAGCTCTTCCATTATTAGAATAATAGGTCTCCTTTAGTCCATATTTGCAATCACTCTTATATTTGTTCCTCCCTCAATCTTGAGGATTTGGGGATTATGATGCCCACTCTGCTTCAGATTGAGAGGGGCCTTAGATTCCTTGGGTCAGGTAGATGGAACTGTCTTGCTTTCTGTTGTAGATAACTCATTTTTTGGGTTGGGTATTTTCCATGATCATACTTTTGTTAGTTGTCCTGGGTGAGTCTGATGAACTGGAGTGTAGGTGTTGGCTTCAACTCTGCTGGGGTTCAGGACTCAAACAGCATATGAACAGACAGTATATGTAATACTATGGCATGCATATTTAATGAGCATAGTGCTAATTATATGTTCAAATAAAAGGGGCATAAGAGCCATGTGTAGGAAAACTGTAAATGAGTCTAATTCTGATACATTGGGGGGAGAGGTTATCCTATATTCCAAGGTAAGGCCCAGTGACAGTGTGCTGAGTACCTGGGGTTGTCTGCCCTGCCTATAGTGTCTAGATGTTTCTAGAGCCCTCAGGAACACCACTTCTTAAGCACTGTTTACTGTGGCAGTCAACAATACCCTCCTGAGATGTGCATAAGTGTAACCTCTGGAATGACTTCGTTGCTCATTTTTTAATCTCTTAGCCATAGAAACTCTTTTGTATTTAATATTTTCCCCTTTTGGTCAAGGTCTTTTTCCAAATGCCTTGCTACTTGTTGCTTGGAAATAATCCTTCAGTTCCAGGGAAGCTCATACCCAGGAGTCATGTCCCACACCCATGGGAAAGCAGGGAGTTTATATGCTGAGTTTGACTTAGAGTTCACATAAAAATGACTTTTGATATAAGATTTTTTAATTTATTGAAGTATATCACACATACATAAACATACATAAACAATAAGTGTATAGAAATAGTTGTGAACTTACAAAGCAAACATATATAACATCATACGGGGACATCACACCTCACCCTACCAAGAATACTTTGCAATGTTGTGAAACAATTTTAACTAATGGTTGAAGAGCATCCTCAAAATATTACTATCAACCAAAGTATCTTACATTTGGTGTATTTTTCCCCCAACCCACCGTATTATTATTATTTTTTTACCATTTATATATGAACATACATAAACCATAAGTGTATATTAAAAGTTGTGAACTTACAAAGCAGACATGCATAACATCATGCAGGGTTCCCATACATCAACCCACTACCAACACCTTGCATTGTTGTGAGACATTTGTTAGAAATGATGAAAGAATATCATCAAAATTTTATTACTAACAATTGTCTTTATCTTACATTTGGTGTATTTTCCCCCAACCCACTCTATTATTATTTTTAAAATATATTTTTATGACAGAAGTTTTAAACTTACAAAAAAATCATGCACGTATGCAGGATTCCCATACAACACCCCTCTATCAACACACTGCACCGTGGTGAAACATTTGTTACAGATTATGAGATAATGTCATCAGACTATTACCACACACATAGCGAATATTTGGCACATTTTTTCCATACTCTCCCATTATCAAAGCAGTACATCTTTGGCTTAGATGCATGAATATTACATTATTACTGTTAACCAAAGTACATAGGTCACTCCAGTTGTGTTTTCCCCATGCTTCACCACATTCTCATCACCCTTCAATAGTGATATACATCTGCTCTAGCTCACAAAGGACACTCTTGCATCTGTACCATTAACCACAATTCTCATCTTCTTTGCATTTACCGTGTTATTCAGTCCCTAGATTATTCTCTAGCTTTCTTTCAATTGGCATTTACAACCCTAGACTACTCTTTTCAGCCAAATTTTGATTTATAAACCAGCTGTTATTCACTATAATGTTTTACCATCAACTCTATTCATTTCCACATTTTTACAATAAATTTAATTAATACTTCTACATATGTTAAATATCAGTAGTCCATCTCAGTCCTCCTCTTATCTCCTTTAAGAATCCACCACCTACCACCAGGTCTTGAAGATATTTTCTTATACTTTCCTTTATTAGCTTTATGCCTCTTGCTTTTATATTTAGGTTTTTTATCCATTTTGAAATAATTTTCATTTAAGATGTGAGATAGGGTTCCTCTTTTCTTCTTTTGGCTATGGATATCCAGTACTCTCAGCACCATTTGTTGAATGGACTGTTCTGTCTGAGCTGAGAGCTATTCACAGCCTTGTCAAATATCACTTGCCCATCGATGTGAGGGTCTGTTTCTTAACCACCAATTTGGTTCCACTGGTCTATGTGTCTGTCTTTATGCCAATACCACGCTGTTTCTACCACTATAGAGAGGTAATATGATTTAAATTCCGGAAGTGAGAATCCTCCAACTTCATTTTTCCTTTTTAAGATATTACTGGCTATTTAGTACTCCTTGCCCTTCCAAATAAATTTGATAATAGTGTTTTCCATTTATTTAAAAATTGCTGGTGAAATTTTTATTGGGATTGCATTGAATCTGTATATCAATGTGGGTAGAATAGACATATTAATGATATTTAGTCTTCCAATCCATGAGCATGGAATGTTCTTCTAATTATTTACATCTTTTTTTATTTCTTTTGACAGTGAGTTGTAGTTTTCTAAATACAAGTGCTTTACATCTTTGCTTAAGTTTATTCTTAAATATTTGATTCTTTCAGTCACTATTGTAAATGGAAATTTTTTCCTGACTTCCTCCTCAGATTGCACATTACTAGTGTCTTTTAAAGTCTATTTCATCTAATGTAAGTATAGGTACTCCGGCTTTTTTTTTTTTTTTTTTTTTTTTTTTTTTTTTTTTTTTTTTTTTTTTTTTTTTTTTTTTTTTTTTTTTTTTTTTTTTTTTTTTTTTTTTTTTTTTTTGGTTACTGAAAGCATGGAATAGGTTTTTCCATCCTTTCACTTTCAATTTATTGGTATCCTTGTGTCTAAGATGAATCTCTGGGAGAGAGCATGCAGGGAGCTCATATTTTCTTATCCATTCTGCCTGTCTGTGTCTTTTGATTGGGCAGTTTAATCCACTAACATGCAATGTTATTACTGTAAAGGCAGTTCTTATGTCACCCATTTTGTCCTTTTGTTTTTATCTGCCATATTTTATTTTCACCCCTCTTTGGAGTCTTTTAGTTACTTTTACTGATATAATCTCCATTTCTAGACTCTCTTCCAAGCCTCTTTCCTGTCTCTTCTTTTCAGACTGTAGCACACCCTTTAGTATTTCCTGCAAAGTGGGTCTCTTGGTTACAAACTCTCTCAGTTTCTGTTTATCTGTGAATATTTTAAATTCACCCTCATTTTTGAAAGGTAATCTTGCTGTATATTAGATTCTTGGCTGGAAGTTTTTCTCTTGCAGTATTTTAAATATATCATACCACTGTCTTCTTGCCTCCATGGTTTCTGATGAGAAATCAGCACTTAATCTTATTGGGTATCCCTTATATATTATGCATTGCTTTTCTCTTGCTGCTCTCAGGATTCTCTCTTTGTCTTTGGCATTTGACATTCTGATTAGTGTCTTGGAGTTGTTCTATATGGTTTTATTCAAATGGGAGTATGTTGTGCTTCTTGGACATGGATATTCATGTCCTTCAATAGGGTTGGGAAATTTTCTACCATTATTTCTTCAAATATTCCTTCTGCTCTTTTTTCCTTCTCTTCTCCTTCTGGGACACCCATAACATATGTTTGCGTGTTTCTTGTTGTTTAGTTCCCTCAGACCTTGTTCAATTCTTTCCATTCTTTTCTTCATCAGTTACTTTGTATGTTTACTTTTGGAGGCCATTTCAAGCTTACCAATCCTTTCTTCTGCCTCCTGAAGTCTGCTATTATATGATTCCAGTGTATTTTTAATTTCATTTATTGTACCTTTCATTCCCATAAGATCTGCTATTTTTCTATGTATGCTTTCAAATTATTCTTTGTGCTCATCCAATGACTTCTTAATATTCTTACTCTCTTTAGCCATCTCATTGAATTTATTAAGGAGATTTGTTTGAACATCTGTGATTAGTTGTCTCAACTCCTTTATGCCATCTGGAGGCTAATCTTGTTCCTTTAACTTGGCCCTATCTTCCTGTTTCTTTGTGTGGATTGTAATTTTTTGTTGGCATCTTGGAATCTGGCTTACAATAGTATTTATTCTGGGTGCAGATTCTCTCTTTAGTTTAGGGCTTTCTTGCCCGTTTCCCTTGCTGCTTGTGTAGTAGGAGCTAAGGATGTAGTTGGTGCTGTAAGCTGTAGAGCCTCAAGCTGCCCGCATTGCCCAATGGATAGAGGAATAGTCTCCCATTCTTCTCCTTTGCCAGGGGTTGGGACAGAGCCACAGCTGTGTGTAATAATCCAAGTTATGCAGGCCTAGACTGTGGTTGCCCAAAGAGACTGATGAAGCTTCACACCCCTTTCTACCCTGCTGGGGCCCAGTTGGAATTGCAGGTCTAGGCAGCAATTTATGCCATGAGGGTCCAAAATGACTACAGTTAACCTGGTAGACTTCCAACTATTCAGTCTGTGCAGCCGAATGTACTGCAGTTACCCAGAGATGATGGTACATGGCCTGCTAGCCTCCTCCCTGCTAGAGGTGGGGCTGAAGCCTAGGATAGGGCTACAGTCCCATCTGGGTGAAAGAAGCTGGTCCCTAATGTCACTGTGATTTTCAATCAGCATGGCTTCCTTTCATGCTGAGGGTGAAGTCAAAATTGTGGCTACCAGCCTCTTTCCAACCTGAACAGGTCTGAACTTTAGCTGTTGTTAGGGTTATACTTTAGCCAGTCAAATTTACTAATTAGTAGCCGAAGTCCTCTCTCACTCCCTTTTGTTTGGGTAATGGAGTTTTCATTTCCAACCACAACACAGCTCCTGAGGTGGTTTGTGCTGCCAGAGTAGGATGAGCACCAGCCTCTGTGTCATTGTCTGTATTTTCCCAGAGAGGCTGGTGCAGGGCCCCCAAGGTTTCTCCCTGCTGGAGGTGGGGCTGGAGCTTAGGCTAGGGCTGCAATCTGATCTGGATGGAAAGATCTGGTCCCTAACAGGATTGTGATTTTCAGTCCATCCCACTGCCCTTTATGCTGTGGGCAGAGTTAAAATGGTGGTTATCGGACTCTTTCTGACTTGGATAGATTCAAAATTTAGCTGGTCTTAGGATTATACTTTAGCCCACCAAATTTACTAATCAGTACTGAAGCTGGTGCCCTACTGTCTCTTCCTCTCCCATTCCAGCAGCAGAATAGCTCCTGAGGCGGCTTTTGCCACCAGTGGAAGATGGGCACCGGCCTCTGTGGCATGGAGAGCTCTGCTTATGAATCTTCTCTGCAGATGAGCAGTCTCCTCCTCCCATTCTTTCAAGGATATTGCACAGGATGCTCTTCTGGTCTCCTGGAGCCCACAAACTGGTGCCCTAATTAATTCTGGGTGACTACTAATTGTCCTGTAGCAAGAGCTGACTCTAGGAGCTCCTTATTCTGCCACCAACTTGCTGGATGAGTTGATATAATTTTTTATGAACAAATTTTCCTTTTCTCTGGATCTCAGTTGGGGAAACCTTTCATTAATGCTAAACATTTGAATGCCTGTGTAAATCACTTAAATATTCAATTCAGATATTAAATTTGTAACCATTGAGATTTTTAAATATGATTTGTCCTGAGAAGAATTATTGGAAAGCATTAAAATCTCTATAAATTCACAGTTATCTTTAAGTCAGTGTTTCAATCAAGTGAAACAAGCTTTTCGAGATATTTTAATCTCAAATCAAATAGATATATTTCCCTGAACCCAAGACCTTTGTAATCTAAAGAAAATTATTTAAACTACTATTTTAATGTTTTTCTTAGCTAAATTCCACAAGCTATTGGAGTAATATAAGATTGATTTACTGTGATTTAATTCTGTTTCACTTGTTTGTGGAAATGGAAATGCTACACATTATTTATAGTTTTGAAATGTTTTCCAATTGTTGAATACCTTTTCAAGCTCACTTGTTATCAATCTTTGCCATGCATGAGAATCACATGGTGAGCTTTAAGAATTACAGGTCGCTTGGTCTAAGTTGAATTGGAATCACGTAGGTTGGAAACAATGGGATCCGTGATTTAAAAATTTTCCATATTTTAATGCAAAGGTTTGGTTGAGAACCACTAAAAATGGCTTCCAGTGTTTCTTCCAAATATCCTGGATAGCAGGCTAATTCCTTGGAAAATCCCAATTCAAATTTGGATTCTTACATGCAGTAAGTCTCTAAATTGGTGGGAGGGTTGTTGAGATCTTCATGGTTAAAAAAGACATAGGAAATTTTTGGAACCTCTACTGAAGACATTGTGTGCTTTTCTCTGCTTCTACCCACCCCTTAAAAATTACAGAATCTAGAAACTCACAGATTTATACGGATTTTACCTAATTCAGTTGCCAATAAGTCTCTTTTCCTATCTTTTTCTTGAAATCACTGATGCTTTACTATGCTGTTTTTTTGCCATGTTAATTAATTATATTGCTTTTACTACATTTTGAATATAGTTCTGGTTCTACCATATTGTTTAAAAATTGATCTTCATTCTAAGAATATAATAGACAGCAATGAGATGGAAGGAAAACAGGGGAAAAAACACACACAAAAAATAAAAAGGATAAAGGTTAGAATGTGGGTCAAATCCAGGAAGGTAGAGCATCATTCATCAATGATTTTTTAAGGAATGGTCTGATAACACAGGGCCAGAGTTTCTTCCCTCTAGGTTTGAACAATTGCATTGAACTCAGAAACATTCCATTACAATGCTCCTGGTCATATCTAGTTTTAGGAAGAAGAGCAACCCCAAAGAAGAGATTTCTTTAGTTTCTAATGATTTGGAGAATGTTCTTGGGAATAGAAAGTGTAGTTGGGGGATTTCTTCCCCTTTCCTTAGTGATATCTATACTTTGTAGCAGAGAATAGCTAATCCTTTCTATCTCCTCACCAACATTAGTGGCTACAGAACCATAAGAGACAAAGAAAAAATGGCTTTCTTGGTTCCTGTCTTCAGAGTGTTCAATCAGCAGTATACATGGTGGCTTTGAAGCAACACACAATGAGGAAATTTGGGGTTAAAGGGCAGTTTATGGGTAAGCTCCCTCTTCAACCCAAAGCCCTTACTTGGAATTGTTTTAAGATAGGTTGTTTTTACAAAAAATTAATGGACCACAATTAAAATAAGAACATTTTAAAACTTAGATCTGTCTCTATGAAATTTGATGCATCTAGGTATTTCATTTCAGTAACTGAGATAATGCAATATATATCTTTTTTGTCATGCTTATTTCACTCAACATAATGTCTTCATAGTTTAGGTGCTGGGGATGGGGAGAAAATGGATTTATTGCTTAATGGGTGCCGAGTTTTATTGTGAATGTGTCAATACTACTGAGCTTGAAAGGGGTTAAAATGGGAAATTTTGAATTTTATAATTATATGTTTATCTGTTACCACCATAATTTTATAAAGTGCAAAAGTATCAAAAGAGGCAGTATGAAATGATCATTTTAGAATGTACTCAGCCCAAGAGTTATGAAAGAGCCACAAAATGTTATTGAATAAGTACTAAAATAATATCTTAGATAATTGATTTGTATCCTGGAATAATGAAATGTTGGCAGGAAGGGATATGACTGGTCACTCTCCATCTAACCATTTACCTGACAATCATCCTTGGAATTTTCCAAATTAGTGTTTCAATGTTGCTTATTCTGCAACTTTGAAACCACCATTTAGGATGACAAACAACCCTGGTTTGCCTGAGATGTGGGCATTTGTGAGCTAAAATTGGGATCAATTCATAGAAACTGGGATGAAATGGCCACTCTATTATCAAGCAGTCAATAGTCGCTGAGTGCATATTGTGTTAACTGCAAGTTGCTAGGGAGGTCATCCTAAGTTGCTATCCTAAGGGACTTACACTTTATTTCATGCATTTTTCAATACTGCTGCCATATTGACATTTGAGGTGAGATTGTTTTTTTGTTGTGGGGGGCCTGTCCTATTCATTTTAGGATGATTATCAGCATGATTTGTGTCTACCCACTAGTGTCAGTAGCCATGCCCTCTCTCTAAGTTGTGACAACCAGAAATGTCTCCAGGCATTATCAATTCACGATGGGTAGATTGAGGTCTACTGCTTTAGAGAAATAAGATGTAAGTACATGGAAACGTGTACATTTTAATAACAGTAAATTGACTAGTATTTCTAGTAAACAGAAAGATTACTTTAAGGTAGGCTTATTAAAGAATACTTTCACTGAAGAGTTCAGACTTGATGTAATTGGAGAGGAAGAGGATAAGGGAATGATGCAAAAGAATAAGTTGATCCAACTTGCCATGATTAATGGACGAGTATATGCATAGATACATAATGAAACAAATATAGTTAAATGTTAATTTTTGAATTTTGTGGTGGTTATTTGGGTGTTTACCTGGAAATCTGTTCAACTTTTTTGTAATTTTGAAATTTTCCATAATAAAATTTGGGAAATATATTAAATTAAAAAAAATTAAGGTAATAGGCAAATTAAAGCCAAGTGAGAGAGTCTCTGACTCAAGGAGTTTATAATTTAATTACACAAAAGTGTAAAATAGGTATACAAGTAAGAACTAAACACTTCAATTGCAATATAAATGTATTTAAGGACAACTGATGCACCACTGTAACTTTTTATCAAGGATTGATACATAGTTCTAAAGCTTTGATCCAACTTACCTGATTCAATCCTCACAATTAGAACTTGAAAGTGAACAAGGGAGATCTTATGTTTTATAAATGAGGGAATGGACTCAAAAAGGATGATATTTACATAATATGTGTGATACACATGAGGTGGACAAAGTTGGAACTTAAAATCATATCTTCTTGCTCTGAGCTCATTGTTCTTGTTACCGTTACTCTCTGTAAGCCAGCTGCTGTTGTGGACCTCTCCAGGGTAGAAAGAAGAGCATGGTCTCAGGTGATAGGTGCAGAGGTCACCTGGCATTGGTCCTCTGGATGTGTCAGATGCCTGGCTGCTGATTGCTTCTCTTACTCCTCCTGTGGGAACTTATCAGACACAGTCTGATACCCCAAGACCACTCCTCCAGTTGACACCTTAAAACCCTTCCCTCAGATTCTAGGCTTGACAGGCTCCTGTCACCCATCTCTTCATTGGGAATCCTTTCAACAAGGCCCCAGTATAGGTCCCCTTTGTGGATCCATATATCATTCCCTAATAACATCTATCCTTGTTGTTTATGCAACTGTAGTTCTTCTTTTACTGCCGTTAGGCCAAGACAACTTCTGCATCCATCTCTTTCTTTCAGGCTTTTCTTGGTGAGAGTCAAACACCAGGATTTTTGTTCTCCAGGCTCTTGGGAACAGATGCAAGCTCTCTAGGTTATCCTTTTGAAATGTTTCTCAGTTGATTTGTGTTTTAGTTTGATAAAGCTTCTGAAGGCAATATACCAAAATGGGGTGGCTTTTACAATGGAGATTTCCTATCTTATAACTTACAGTTCTGAGGCAATGGAAATGTCCAAATCAAGACATCATCAGATGATGCTTTCTCACCAAAGACTGGCTGCCAGCAATTTTGGGCACCTCTGACGCATGGCTAGGCACCTGGCAGCATCTGCCAGTTTCTCTATTCTCTTCCATGTTTTGTTGTTTTCAGCTTTTGGCTTCCATCTTCTGGCTTCTATGGCTTTCTTTCTCTTTGTGTAAAATTCATTCTCTTATAGAGGACTCCTGTAAGAGGATTAAGATCGACCCTGGGCTACATCTTACTGAAGTGACCTAATCAAAAGGTCCTACCCACATTAGGTTTACACTCACAGGAATAGATGAGATTTAAGAACATGATTTTGTGGAGTCCATATAGTTCCAAACAATCATATCTTGACAAAAGGGAAAGTTCATTCATTTATATTGACAATTGTTTCCCAAGGAAGCCTTTTTGTTTTCTCCAAATGTCAGTGGAAACTGTTATTCACAGTCATGATCCACATCTAGTGTAGGTCTCTGTACTTCACTTTAGTATGTGGAGATGCACAAATCCTCCCATATTGTGTTTGACCTGTAGTGTCTCAGTCAATACACAGACAGGAAGAGAGCCACTTCGATTTCAGTTTCCTGTTTCCCCAGCAACAGTTAAATCTCTATATTTATATGAAAGAATAGATTCATGTATGGATGGTAATAGAATATGCAGAAGCGATTTATTTAAAACTTTCATATATTTCCAGTGCAGCTGTATATATTCCTTTTAGTCTTAGTGATGCAGGAGGATAGATTTCTTTAGTGTGTTAAAGTTCAAAATGTGTTGATCATTCTTTGTTATCACCAGCAGCTCCTTGTCATTCACATGAAGTTGCTTAAAATGTCTGTGTAATCAAAAGGAGGTAAAATAGATTGAAAGACAAGTCCATACAATTTTCTTCTGAACTCTTTAAAGAAATGAAGAACAAATGTTTCAAATACCAGTCCTTTTTTTAAATGAACATGCAGAACATCATACAACCCTTGTTTTGTTTGTAGAGGATTGATGTCTAGTAAACCCTCCTCCTATTCCTCTTCTTGAAATGTTTATAGGAAAATGATGAATCATTCAGTTTAGTGCTACTTGAGTTTCAGTTTTCCTTTCTCATCTCCCCTATAATCATTTTTACCTGTCTACTTTATTCTTTCTAGTATTCTGTTTATCTATATGAGACCACCAAACTGATCTGCTTGCCAAGAAATATGATAATCAGTTATATTTTAACAGAAATAACTTGGTTCCACTTCCTATGTGAAGGTATTTTTGTAATTTTGTTGCACTTTACTTAGCGCTTCTATGTTGTTGGTGTTGGTGTCATCATATTTGATGAAATCCATTCTCGGTAATTTGCAAACTGCTTCAGATTTTAAATAAGAGATTACAACTAGATGTCAATATTCATACTAAAATGTCTGGCTTTCAGCTATTGATATGCTGACCACTACTGAGGGCTACAAAATGGGGGAAAAAAGACATTCTACCTGAAGCTTGGAATGGAAAATATGAGCATTCACTGTATATCCATTCTTGTGGAACACACAGGAGGCATTCAAAACCTGAGACTGTTGACTTAAACTAAGCAGCTCATTTCTGCTTCTAAGTCCAACTGCTGTGGCCTTTTTGCAGACAATTTAAAAATCAGTAAAGGTGTCGCACATCATGTATGATGAATCTTGCAAACTAATTAGACCACATATAATTATAAATATCTTAATACTTTTACATCTATTTTATACTTTTTTTTGTCTCATTATCTACGAAAGTTTTTGAGACCTGGATTCTGCCTTTGACCAGTCATAATCTTCTTAGATAAATGTCAATTCTGGTTATATTTTTTTTCCCCCAAAACGGACTCTTTAAGCTGTCTTCTTCCTTCCTTACAGGAGCAGCTGCCTTCATTTCCTAAAATTCCATTGGGTTTGTCATGGATGACACATTTATCTCTAAGAAAAACCTAAATATTGATGAAAATCTGAATAGTTTCCATCTGAACTACAAGGTAGTAAGTGGCACAATATAATACAGGAAGAATGGGTCCTGGTTGCACTTGTTAAGTTCACTTTTCGGCAAATTCAGGTGAGCAGAAATCAGGTAGCTTTTAGTTCTTGGAATTCTTTGGTTTCTACTCCAAATGATCCCATGATGGCATCAGAGGAGGGTGATGGAAGCTGAGTCTAGTGAACTTTGTGAAGCCTGATAACTGCATAAAATATGCTCCTCGCCTACACAACTAGAATTACTCTCTTAACTGTTTATGAATTGGAATATTTTTAGCAATATCTGTCATTGTGAATGAAAACGAAAGTTGTTCAAATTATTTTTTATTTCTTATAAATGTAATTTTTCCACTGAAAGAATTTCCTGAACTTTTTGGAATTTTAGACCTCAAAGTTTTCTTCAAGTTTCTCATTTATTATAAATGACTTTTAAATAATAGCACTGAACTTCAGATTATAAGAACAAATGTTAAGAAACAGATATAAAAGCATTTTACTCCTAAGTAAATCCTATTCAGTAATAACTCCCAGTGGCATAATATTGCATGTGCAGCTAGGCACAAGAGATACTTTATGCCAGGAAGAAAGAGTGTAATGAAAATTGTTTTAATTAGAGAAATACTAGGTCCATCCTTGACTCTACCAGCTGCATAATATTGAGTTTTTAAAATATTTTTTAAAATTGAAAGTTATCATTCATAGATGAACATCTATAAACCATAAGTGTACAGTTTAAGTTGTGAACTTAGAAAACAAACATGGATATCATCATGTAGGACTTCCATACGTTACCCCACCACCACCATCTTGCATTTTTGTGAAAAATAGTTAGAACTATGGAAAAAGCATCATCAAAACATTACTGCTAAATATAGACAATATCTTTTGGTGTATTTTTGCCCTAACCCACCCAGTTAATGGCACCCTATATTAGTTTTATATACATTGATTACGTTTTTGATGCTTTATGACATTCCATTTCCCCACTGAGGCTCTTGTTGCAATTAAAATGGGATAGCAAAGTTAATGCACTTGGCACATGGACTGTACTCAAAAAACAGAAGTTCATTTCCACACTTTGGATTTTAAGCTTACTATTTGTTCTACAGCTAGCAAGGCATAGCTAAAAGACTAAAACAAGGATCATTGAACTTTTTAGTAATCACTAGATAGTAAATATTTTCAACTTTGTGGACTGTATGGTTTCTATCACAAACATTGTAATGCAAAAGCAGCCATAGACAATACATAACAGATTATCTGTGTTCTGATAAATATTTGTGGATACTGAAATTTGAGTTTCCTATCTTTTAATGTGTCATGAAATACTCAAATTTTCAACCAGTGGTAAAGTTAAATGCCATCTTTAGCTTATCAGCCGTGTAAAAACAGGAGTGTACAAGATTTGTTCCAATTCATGGGCTAGAGTATATCTTGAAGTTATTTGTCAATGATAATACTGGGGTTCGTAGGACATGATTATAATCAAGGGATCATTGGGGCTACGGGAAATATTATTAAATCAACAACAGGGAACATCAATCATACTTGTATTTTATCTTCAAAGACACATGAATTTTTAACTCTAATAGATTTATGTATACTGATACAATATTGACATATACTGACTGAAATGATTAAAAACACTTATTGATGCAAATATTTACATATATTGACTCAGGTGATTATAAACAATAATGATAATTATTCTTTTGTTCAGATGAAAAACGAAATTGAAAAGCCTCCCCATGTCTGTTTGCACAAGATAGCTTGGTTCAATAATGGTAGTCATGTCATCTTTTATAATGTGACCCACACAGCATGTTCTTGTAGCCACCTCTCCATTTATGTTGTACTCCTGGCATGTAGTAGGTTAAGGTGTGCTTTTAAAAATTTTTTTAAACTATTTTTCAAGAAGTCTTAGATTACCGAAAAGTTACATCAAAATGGTAGGGGATTCCCATATAACCCACCCCTCCCCCTCTCATATTTTCCCCTATTAATAACATCTTACATTACTGTGGTACATTTTTACAATTGATGAACAAAATTTGAAGCATTGCTGCTGACCATGGTCTATAGTCTACATTATGGTTTGCACTTTACATTGTACAATTTTATAGGTTTTTACAAATTGTATAATGGCATGGTCTTTAATTTTTAACAATGTAGTTACTTATGGGATTTTCATACATGCCTTTTATCAGGTTGAAGAAGTCTCTTTTTTCCTAGTCTGTTGAATGTATTTATCATGAAAGAATGTTGGATTTTGCCAAAGTATTTTTCTTTGTCTTTTGAGATGATCATGTTGGTTTAGTCTGTTTTGTATTGCTAAACAATTAGAGTCTAATAATTAAAATTTTTTGTAAAGTCAATTATTGAAAAATTGATATTTGGTTGGGGGCTTAATGACAGACAGATAGATAGATATATAGATAGATAGATAGATAGATAGATAGATAGATAGATAGATAGATAGATAGATTTTATTCAATTATGAAAATGCCTGCTGGTTTAAAAATGGGAAATACAGACAATTTCAAGAACACAAAACATCTTAATAACCGGAGATAATGGCAATTAATTTAAGAAATAAATCTTGGTATTTTATACATGTATGTATTTTTTCTAAACTGTGACTAAATACTCCATATCAGTGGTTCTCAAATGAGGACAATTTTGCTTCCCCTGGGACAGTTGAGAGTATCTGGAGATATTTTTTTGTCACAACATGGGGGTGAGGGCAGTACTACTGATGTCTACTGGGTAGAGGCCAGAAATGCTGATAAACCTCACAGAATCCATGGTACACTCCCCCATATATAAGCAATTATATAGCCCAGAATGTCTATAGTGCTGAGATTGAATATCCCTGATCCATGTAGTATTATATTCTGCTTTATAAATTTCGCATTCTCATAAACATTTTCCAATATTCCTGAAACTTTTCAAAATCTGATTTTTAATGGCTGCATTGTACTATAAATCAAGGATGTATAATAGATTAAGAAGTATTAGCTGTTAAAACTCTTAACTGAATTTAAACTTCCTATGCAATTATAAATAATATTGTAATGAACCTCAATGTTCATATATTTTTATATTTTTAATTTATTAATTTGTAATTTTAAAATTTTTCTACATGACTAGAAAAGTGCTGTGAGATGCATTAACTGTTGTGGGTTCTGAATGTGAGGGAGGGTCCTGAACTGATCTTTTGTATGGTTCAAAATTTTTATCATTGAAAAGTGGGCATCTACTGTAGAGACAAGGTAAAAGGGCGTATGTCTGGTAATCAGCATGGCTTTGCTTCTTTTAGGAAATGTAGGATGTGGACATAATCTGATCAAATTTTAAACTGGATTTGAGGTTTGTTATTACTATGGCCACCCTCATAGGACCATTTGCTTCAAATTCCTCCATTAACTCCTTATGTTCCTATTAGGTACTTGGTTTGGCAGAGTGATTTTTATCAATATTTGCTTCAACTTCAACTTTTGACTTGGCCTTAGTTCTGGTACCAGGGAAGGTTTTTCTCTCACAATTTGGTGCGGAAGCTTCTTAGTCAGTAGGTGAAAAGCTGCTTCTGCAGAGGTGGTGTTCTCTTATCATCTGATAAACCGTAGACTTTGAGAGACAACAATTCCTGGTTTTGAGGAGGAAGTAATTTCAATAATTCCTGACATTCCCAGCTATACTTCTGAGCTCAGAATGTATTTGTGTCCCTCCCACACAGAAGATGTTTTCTTTGTTCTTGCTTTCTCTCAGTTCCATGGGTTGTCATCAGTGTCCTAAGTGAGAGTGTTTGTTGCTCATCCCCCCTGAACTCAGTCGATTATTTTTGAGTGGGACAAGCCCACTGTGGCTTCTGTTCCCTTCCCTCACTTCTGCACCCTGAGTTGGGCTTTTGTAGGACTTCCCCATTCTTTTCTGTAAATGCCTCGAAGGATTTATGGAGCAATTTTTGCAAGATAGTGCATATTCTACTATGGACTTGTTCCTGGTGGCTCACTGTCTCCCCTGTGCTAGCTTGTCCTCCACCAATGTCCTAACACCCAAGGTGAACTTTCTTTATGGGAAACTGGTCACATGCCCTGGTAATCCAGTATTCATGTATCTTCTCTCCATAAATTTTGGATTAGTTCGTTGCCCAAAGTCCTCAAGTTATCAATAATTTGAAGAATATCTGTGAACTGGCTATTCATCAACTATTTCACCTTATTAGATAGGAGCAATATTCATTCAAATGCATGCTATCTCTTGGTGGATAGTGCAATATATTTATTAATGCAATCTATTTTTAATGCATGTATCTCAGAGAAGGATTCTCAATTGATTAGTTGTATCAGATATGACTATCCCTATTCTAAAATGAATTTTTACAGTCTTTTTTTAAATATATATTTTTAAAGATACTTAGATTGCATAAATGTAACACAAAAAGCATAGGGATTCTCATATCGCCCATACCATCCCACATAAACAACATCCTTCATTAGTATGGCACATTCATGGCAATTGATCAACGTATCCTGGGTCCTTGCCACTGAGCATGAACCATAGTTCACATTGTAGTTTACACTTTCTCCGACACAATTCTGCAGGTTAATGGATGGTATATAATGACCTGTATCTGTCATATGTCAATGGCTTGTATCTGCCATTCAGGATGATTCCCAAGTTCCAAAAAAGCCCCTATATTACACCTGTTTTTCCCTTTGCCGGCCCCCAGAGCCTCCAGTGGCCACTGGCTCCACATCAATGTTGTAATTTCTTCCATTGCTAGAAGAATCACAATAAGTCTATAGTAGCATACCAGCAAGTCCACTCTAGTCCATAGTTAATTCCCCAATCCTGAGGATTCTGAGATGGTGATGTACACTCCACCTCTAATTGAGAGGGGGGATTTCGATCCCATATAGCCAATGGATGGGACTCTCTTGCTTGCAGCTGTAAGCTCTCTCATTTCCTTGGTATGGTGGTTGTTGATACTCACCTCCTTTTTAGTTGTCCCGGGTGAGTCCAATGAACTGGAGAAGAGTTGTTGCAACTCTGCTGAGGCTCTGGGCCCAGCTGTACATGTACAATTCAATGATTCAAATCTCTTGAATGTACACCTACCAACTCCAATACCAACTATAGGTTCAAATAGAAGGGACAGGTGAGTCATGCATAGGGAAGCCATAAGTGATTCCAACTCTGTCATTCTCAGGAGCACAAACTCCAAAGTAGGGCCCACTGGCAAGGCACCAAAGTCTGGAGCTATCTGCCATGAGCATAGGACCTGGGTGTCTCCAGAGCCCTCAGGAACCCCACTATTTGAGGTAGTATCTACTTTGGCAGTCTTTGAGATACTGCTAAGATGTGCATAAGCATTACCTCTGAGATGACCTCCTGCGTCACTTTGAAGTCTCTTTGGCATATAAACTCATTTGTCTTTACATTTTCCCCCTTTTATTTGAGGTCTTTTTCCAGTTGCATGCTAGTGGGTGCTTGGTAGTAATCCCTCATTGCCAGGGAGGCCCATCCCCAGGAGTCATGTTCCATGCTGGGGGGAAAGTAATGCATTTATATACTGTGTTTGCCTTAGAGGCCACATTTGAGCAACAAGGAGGCTATTAGGAGGCAACTCTTAGGTACCACAGAACACTAGATTAAGTTTCAATTTCAAGAGCATAGGCTCACAAGCATAGCCGTTAATAACAAGGACCCATCAATGGACCATCCTCCTTCACCAGTCATTGCCCCTGCACTAGGGGGACTCTTGCTGCTCCATTAGAGAATGTGGCAGAGCTGTCCAGGATGGGAATTCAACCCTTCTATGATCCAAAGCTTCTTCAAAAATGAAGCCAATAAAATAGCCAAATGCATTTAATAGGAAAATGAAATTATAATGATAGTTTTAAATATAAGAAATAAAATACATAAAAATTTTAAAAAACTAAAAATCAAATTTCAAATTGGGATATTAAAAATAATGAAAAATATTTAAAATTTTTTTTTCACATTTTGCCTTTCATCACTGTAATATCTGTTGTCATGTATGTACAGTGACATTTTCCTCCATTTATTCCCAGGGTTTTACTTTTTATCATTTTGTTTTCAAAGAAGTTTTAGGTCACAGTAAATTCACATAAAGAATACAGGGGACTCCCATATATCCAACATCCTTCCCTTTTGTCCGTTCCCATATTAATACCTTTTTATAAGTGGATGGTATATTTGTTACAACTGATATAGAAATAGTAAAACATAGCTACTAACCATGCTCAATGATTTACATTACATTTTAGACTGTAAAATTTTATAAAGTTTGATGATATTTAAAATGGCCTGTGTCCATCATTGCAAGATCATGTAGAACAGTTCCATTGCCCACTGAATACCCCATGTTCCATCTATTCTATTCCTCCCTCCCCTCCCCTTGAGGCCCATGGTAACCACCTGACTTCACTACTTGGATGACAAGATTCATACTTACTTGCAACAACATTGAGGTCTTGACCCACTGATTTGTCCTCCGCTATGATCTTGAGAGACTCTTACTCCTCTATTAGAAAACATATCATTTTTCCCCAATCCAATGGGAGTCCAACTCCTTCCCACTCATTTTGTGGGCCTCCACCCACTGATACAGCACATTATGTCAAAATGATAACTCACATACTCCCTAGAAGTTTGTCCCAGGTGCACCCTGTCCCGAATGCCCCCCCGCCATCCAACACCCTAAACTAGTAAACCTTCCTTGTCATATTGTTGTAAGGACATTCCCAACTTTGTACTTTGAATCGCATACCCACCAATCCCAAGTGTTCACCTCGTCCCTCTGCCAACCCTACCTAAAGGTCCATGGACTGTCAAACCCACCCTCCCCACTCTACCCTCCTGTCAAACCTGCATCACCCAATCCAATAGTATCGCTACCATCCTGTCATACCCCTTCAATTCCCAACTACACACTTCTACCTTATCATATGGGTGTTGGCTCACAACCTTCTTCTCCCTCTCTATTTCCTTTAAACCTATCTTCCAAAGAATAGCTCTCCAAGCACCATTTATTGAAGAGGCGATTTTCTCCTGACTGAGTGGGCTTGGTGGTCTTGTTGAATATCAGATGACTGTATATATGAGTATCTATATCAGAACACTCAATTCAGTTCCATTGGTAGGTATGTCTATACCTTTGCCAATTCCATGCAGCTTTGACAACTGTAGCTTTGTGGTATGTTTTGAAGTCAGGTAGTGTGATTCCTCTTATTTCATTTTTCTTTTTCAATATGTCTTTGGCTATTCGGGGCCACTTGCCCTTCCAATAAATTTATAGTTAGTTTTTCCATTTCAGTAAAAAATGCTTTGTTGATTTTAATTGCGATTGTATTAAATCTGTATATTAGTTTGGGTAGCACAGGCATCTTGATGAGTTTTAATCTTCCTTTCCATGAACAGGGAATATTCTTCCATTTATTTAAGTCTTCTTTGATTTCCTTTAACAGTGTTGTATAGTTTTCTGTGTATAAGTCCTTTACATATTTAGTTAAATTTATGCCTAGGTATTAGATTCTTTTAGGTACTATTGTAAATGGTATTTCTTGCTTTCTTCTTCAGATTGCTCATTATTGGTGTATAGAAATGCTACTGATTTTTGCACATTGATCTTATAACCTGTGACTACTGAACATATTTATAAATTCTAGAAGCTTTGTTGCAGATTTCTCAGTGCTTTCTATGTACAGGATCTGGTCTTCTGCAAATAGTGAAATTTTTACTTCTTCATTCCAGTTAGCATGCCTTTTACATCTTTTTCTTTCCTCAGTGCTACAGCAAGTACTTTTAACACAATGTTAAATAGGAGCAGTGATCGTGGGCATCCTTTTCTTGTTCCTGATCTTAGAGGGAAAGCTTTTAGGATTTCAGCATTGAAGACGATGTTAGCTATGGGTTTTTCATATATACCCTTTATCATGTACAGAAAGTTTCCTTCTATTCATATCTTTTGCAGTGTTTCTATCAGGATAGAGTGCTGTACTTTGTCAAATGCTTTTTCTGTGTCTATAGACACAGATCATATAGAGATGATCATGTCATTTTTTTCTTTTGATATGTATGTGTATTGATTGATTGATTTTCTTATTTTGAACCATCCTTGCATACCCAGTATGAAACCCACTTGGTCATGGTGTATAATTCGTTTGATGTGCTGTTGAATACAATTAGTACGTATTTTGTTGAGGATTTTAGCATCTAGATTCATTAGAGAAATTGGTCTGTTATTTTCCTTTCTTGTCGCATCTTTGTTTGCCTTTGGTATTAGTGTAATGTTGGGATCATAAACTGAGTTAGGCAAAGTTCCTTCTACTTCTATTTTTTTAGAAGAGTTTAAGCAGGATTGCTGTTAGTTCTTTCCAGAATGTTTGGTAGAATTCACCTGTGAAGACATCTGTTCCTGGGATCTTTTTAGTTGGGAGGTTTTTAATGACTGATTCAACCTCTTTAGTTGTGATTGTTCTGTTGATCTCATCAATTTCTTCTTTCATCAATGTACACTGCCTCTGTGTTTCCAGAAATTTGTCCATGTCCTCTAAATTATCCTCATGTTGGCATATAATTTTTAAAGTATCCCCTTGTGATATTATTTATTTCTGTGGTGTCAATGGTGATATCCCCTTCCTCATTTCTTATTTCATATATTTGCATCTTCTCTATTTTTTTCTTTGTTAGTCTAGGTAATGGTTTGTCAATTTTATTGATCTTCTTGAAGAACCAGCTTTGGTTTAGTTTATTTTTTCTAGTGCTTTCTTATTTTCTATTTCATTTAGTTTTGCTCTTGTCTTTGTTATTTACTTTTTTCCTACTTCCTTTGAGGTTAATTCATTGTACTTTTTCTAATTCCCCCAAGTGTGCAGTTAGGGCTTCAATTTTAGCTCTTTCTTCTTTTTTGATATATGTCTTTATGGCTATGAGTTGCCCTCTCAGTACAGCTTTAACCACTTCCCATAGTTTGTGATGTGTTTTGTGGTCATTTTCTTTCATTTCAAGGTAGTTTCTGATTTCTTTTGTGATTTCTTCTTTGAACCACTGTTTGCCTAAGGGTGTGTTATATAACTTCCATATCTTTGTGCCTAATCTAGTTCTCTAGCCCTTATTACTTTCCAGCTTCATTTCATTGTGGTCAGAGAAATTAGTTTGTATAATTTCTATCTTTCTGAATTCAATGAGAATTTTTCTGTGGCCTAGCATGCATGTGGACTGTCTTGGAGAATCATCCGTGTGCCCTCAAGAAGAATGTTTATCCACCGTATTGGTGTAGTTTTCTGTATATATCTCTTAAGTTCAGATCTTCTAATGTATTATTCAAAATCTTTGTTTCTGTATTGATTTTCTGTCGAGATGTTCTGTCTAATGGAGGTAATAGTTTATTAAGGTCCCCAACTATAATTGTAGAGGCATCTATTTCTCCACTAAATTTTTGCAATGTTTGCATAATGTATTTTGAGGTTCCCTTGTTAGGTGCATAAATGTTTATGATTGTTCTTTCTTCTTGAAAGATTATCACTTTTAGAAATATATGGTGTCCATCTTTGTCTCTTATAATAGTTTACATTTAAAGTCTATGTTGTCTGATATTAGTATAGCTACTCCCACCCTTTTTTGGTTATTGCTTGCTTGTAAGATTGTTTTCCTGCTATTCACTTTCATCCTCCTTATATCTCTGGGTCTAAGGTGGGTTTCTTGTAGACAGCATATAGATGGATCATATTTCCTTATCCATTCTGTCAATCTGCATCTCTTAGATAAGGAAATATCCAGACATACAAGGAAGCAGTCAGACACAAACTATGGAAAAACAGCCTTCCCTCTTAGGGCCCTGAGGAGCTTCTCAGGCTTCTGGTGTTCATCAATCAATTATCCTGCAGCCTGCCCTCTGCAGGTTTTGAAATGGGTTTTAGTGAGTAAACTAAGTTAACTTTTTTTTTAAAAAAGCAACGTTTTTTAGGAAAAATAAGAGACCCAAGAGAAGCTAATTAAAAAATAATGTCTATGTTTTCCCTGCCCTAAAATATCAGCTTGATATTTGATATCCCGGTGGATCACTACTCTAAGAGGAGCCAGGAATTAAACTAGGGACTTCGTATATTGAAGATGGAAACTCCTCTGTTGAGCTAAACTTTCTTGTTGGGTCAGTTAGCTCTTCAGAAATCTATCCAGTCACTTTCCCTCAGGCAGGTTTGACTCTTTGTACTTGGGTAGATTCCTGAAGATTAGGACCCTGTCTGTCCATGTATTGCTTTCTCTCCCAGGGTGGCTGGATGCAATACCCTGTGTGAGTGTATACCCCCTCACCTCTCCTGATCAGGTTGAAATTCAAATGGGAACCTGGTGAACAAACTCAACACATAAAAATGACCCTCAACCCTCTTCCAGACAACTTCCTCCTCCCAGGGGACCCTAAATAGGCTCTTGAAAGCTTATTAAGTGCTTCCTACTGCCTGCCTCCCTTAGGGGAGTTGAAGTTTCGATTGTATAAAGCACAAGACTAGTCACTTTCCTGATTCCGTCCTTTCTCAGGCCAAGTTTCTCTATCCCAGGGTGGTTAGGTAAATCAGGCTACCTCAGCAGATTTATCTCTCCCCTCTTCCTAGTGTCACCTCGAGCTGACTGGTATGCTCACAAAAGCTCAAAGGGGTTCCAGGCAATCAACCCCACAGAGAGGAAACCCTTCGACCCCCTTTGACAGAACCCTCCCACTCTCAGAGAATGCTCCCTCCTGCTGGGTGGCCAGCAGGAGTCAGGGCTCCTAGTGGATTTTTATCTTGAGTGTGGGGCTTAGCCATCTGTTGTTTCCAACCACAGGGGTGAAAAACTCATGGTATTTTACCTTGAGCAATTTATCTCTTTGTCCAGCTCCCTCCAAATCAATGTCCTGAAGCTTCCTGCTGTGTGGGTTCCCAAAACAGATCACTTGGGCAGGATCTTGCCTCCACTCAGCCATTTTTTGCGAGAGAGAAGGTGAGCACCCATTTAAACAGATGCCATTTTGCTGCCTCTCTATTTTACAGTCTGTTTTAAGGAGCAGAATTAGAATAATATTTAGCAGTTCTGAGCATCAATGGGAGAGTTAGAGAAATAGTATTTTAGTCTATACTTTCAAGGAAAAAAAATGGGGAAAAATTGCAGCATGTCACTTGCTAATAGGAAATTTTAAAAAAATTTATTTTCTATAATGTTTTTTTTAGGACTAAATGAATAATAACATATAATGTACTTAGAAGAGATTCTGGTATATAGTGAGTATTCTGTAAGTTTTGCTATTATTATTTTATTAAGTGCTTATTATTTTTGCTATTTTAAAATAAATAACAGGCACATGAATTTGTATATGCCTTCTTATCATTCTTCACTTATATGAAATTGATCAGTAAATGTCTTACTGCTCTGAGGATAAGGACCTACAATTATGTTGTTTCTGAATACTATTTTTTCTGCTTTATTACCTTCATTTTTTATCATCATCAAATTTTAATGGATGATACATGAATGATTAGATCTATGTTATATACTTTGTTTCATCCAAAGAAATGATTTATAGTTGTGGACTATAAAAAAAAATATGCAAGAATAGGAAGAAAATCCCGCATATATTTCCATGCTCAAGTCTGTTTTATTCTCTGCTTCCTCCATACTGCTCATTTCACTTGAAAATTAATTTTCAAATAAATTAGATTATTCATACCATAGAATCCTTCTTCTGGAAATGACTGATTATGTTCCATGGTATCACTCAAACCTTCCTCTGTCTTCCAAAATTTCTGTAAAATGATAGTTAAATCTACAGGCTTGATGTGATTCTTATTACAATGTTGACAAGAATACTTCAAGGATTGGTGATTTTTTGGCCATTATTTCCTCATCTGTCCATTTTTCATTCTCTTCTCCTTCTAAGACACCCTTAATTTGTATGTTTGTGCATTTCACACTGTCATTCAATTCCCAGAGACCCTGTTGTATTTTTTCCATTCTTTTCTCTGTCATTTTTCTTGTCATTTCAAGTTCAGATGCTCTGTCCTTCAATTCACATGGTCGTTCTTCAGGCATTTCAATTCTTTTGTTATATAACTCTAATGTATTTTTAATTTCATGCATTGTGCCTTTTATTCCCATAGAATAAAAGCAGATGTGGCACAAATGGTTGGGTGTGTGTCTCCCATATGGGGGGACCTGAGTTTCATCCCCGGAAGCTCCTGGTAAAAATAAACATATAGAAGGCATGTAGGCCACCAGGCCCTGTGAGCTGCTGCACAACCAGGCCCCATACTAGGGTGTACCCCCCAGACCCCATGCGTGAGTGTGCCATCAAGCCCTGTGAGTGGGTTGACTGCCAGGCTCTGTGCATGGTTGTACCATCAGGCTCCACTGAGCCATGCAACAAGATGATGACATAACAGGAGAGTAACCCAAGGGAGAGCTAACACGAGATGCACTGAAAAACCAGGAAATAAGGTTGCACAGGTGGTAGGACACCTCTCTCCTACATCGGAGTTTCCCAGGATTGAATCCTGGTGAAGACAGGATGAGAAGGATGAGAAGAGAGGGCAGGAAACAAACACAGAAAATTGCCCAGTGAATGAACACAAAAAAAGCAAAATCTGGGTGGGGAGTGAAGGGGGGATAAAAATGGATAAAAATAAATGCATAAATAAATAAATCTTTGGAAAAAAAGAACAATCATGCATTAAATACAGAAAACCCATACAACCCACCACTGACAATACCTTGCATTGGGGTGAAACATTTGTTAGAATTGATGATAAGACATTTTAAAAAAATGTATTAATTAAAGTCCATGTATTAACTTAGGGTCAATTGTTTGTATACTGTATTTCCATGGATTTTTGAAAAAATAATTTATTTCATCACCATATATACAATATAACATTTTTCCCCTTTTAGTCTTATTCAGGTATATAATTCATTGCTTTTAATTGTGTTCATAATGGTGTGTGGCCTTTGCCACCATTGATTACCAAAATATTTCCATCATTGTAAATAGGAATCCTGTACATATTAAACCTTAATTCTCCACTCCCTCTCCCCACCCTGTTCCCAGGACAAATGTTTCAAATCAATGAGATCATGCCATATGTATCCATTTCAGGCTGGCTTATTTCACCAATCATGATGTCTACAAGATTCAACCATGCTGTTGCATGTATGAAGACTTAATTCCTTTATATGGCTGAACAGTTGTCCATTGCATGTAAATACCACATTTTAATTGACCATTTATCAGTTGTTGGACACTTGGGCTTCTGCCATCTTTTAGGAAGTGTGAATGATTTTGCTGTGAAAATGGGTGTGTAAATATCTGCTTGAGACCATTATTTTGTGTATATATCTAGTGTGGCATTGCCAGGGCATATGCTAGTTTTATACTTAGCTTTCTGAGGAAAAGGCAGTCTTCTATAGCCTATTTTCTTTTATCAGATATCTTATGGATTTATGTAAAATTCATTTATAAAATACAGGATTCCCATAAACCTCACTACCAACAACAACTTTTGTTGATGTGGAACATTTGTTACAATTGATGATAGCACATTTTTATAATTGTAGTATTATTTAAGGTACGTTATGTAAATTTGGTTCACTGTGTTTTGTACTTCAGTGGATATTTTTTATTTTATTTCTATCATATATACAGTCTTTCATTTCACCTTGTAATCCTACTCAGATATGTATATCAGTGCTCTTAATTGGCTTCGCAATATTGTGCTACAATCACCACCATCCATGACCAAAATAGTCCTGTCATTCCAAATGGGAAACCTGTACATTTTAAACCTTAATACCCATTACTTATCTCTACCTTGTCCTATGGCAAACTATATTCTAGATATTTATGATTTTGTTTGTCCTAATTTTGTTTAAAATTTTCATATGCTTCTGTATTTCATTCCTTCTTAGATCTAAATAACATTCCATAGTGTGTATACACCAGAAATTTTTATTCATTCATCAGGAGATGTGCATCTGGGTTGTTTCCATCTCTTTGCAATTGTGAATAATGCCCCTATGAACAGTAGTGTGCCGTTTTCTGTTCATGTCCCTAATCGCAGTTCTGCTGGTTATATACCGAGTAGTGGTATGGCCAGATCCCATGGCGGATCTCTATATAATTTTCTTAAGGACTGCCAACAGACTGCTACAGCCTCTGTACAATTCTACATTCCCACCAATAATGAATAAGCACCCCATTTTTCCAAATTCTCTCCACAACTTGTAGTTTCCAGTTTTTAAAATAGTGGTCTTTGTAGTAGGTGTGAAATGATATCTCATTGTATCTTTAATGTGCATTTTTCTAATTGCTAGCAATGTTGAACATATTTTCATGTGTTTTTTTTGTCATATCGATTTTTTCTTTTTAAAATTTTATTGAAGGTTATTATTCATACATGAACATACATAAACAGTAAGTGAATGGTAGAAATTTTTTTTACCCTTAATGGAGGATTATTATGTTACTGTGCAATACTGGCCATATGCTGCTTTGTTTGTATTTTTGCCTCATATTAATGCCTTGTATCATTAATGTACACTTGTTCAGTTTCAAAGAGAAATGGTCTTATATATGTAATATCACCAATACCCATATTTCACACGAGGTTCATCTATGCTAAACAGTTCATATTAAATTTTTTTAAACTTTCCTTCTTATACTATACATAACCTTAGACTTTCCCTTGCAATACTGTCATACCCATATATTAGTACTGCAAGTTACAAACACTATGATGTACTTTCACCCTTTTATTCTATTCCAAAGATTAGTGAAAAAAAAATTAACAATTCTGTACCAATTAACCCTCAACTTTGCATTCACTAACCTCATTCTATTTTCTAGAGTATATATTTTAGTTACTAATGCCATGAGTTTACGCAACATATTTAGTTCACAATAACATAATCATATAGCATTTGTCCTTATGTGTCTGGATTGATTCACTCAACATAAAGTCCTCCAGGTTCATCCATGTTGGCATATGCTTCATGATTTCATTTCTTTTTACAGCTAAATTATATTTCTTCAAATGTATACACCACATGTTGTTTATCCACTCATTGATTGATATACACCTTGGCTGTTTCAATCTTTTGGCAATTCTGAATAATTCCACTATGAACATTAGTGTGCAGATGTCTGTTTGTGTCACTGCTCTCAGTTCTTCTGGCAATATATCTAATAGCGGTATTGCCAAGTCGCAATGCAAATCTATATTCAACTTCCATAAGAACTGCCAAATACTTCTCCACAGTGACTATATTCTACATTCCCACCAACAGTGAATAAGGGTTCCTGTCTCTCCACATCCTCAACAACACTTGTAGTTTTCATGCTTTTTAATCATGGCCAATCTAATAGCTTTGAAATTATTTCTAACTGTAGCTTTGATTTGCATTTCCATAATTGCTAGTGGCATTTAACATTTTTTTCATGGTTTTCTACCATTTGTATTTCCTGTTTTCACAATTGCCTTTCTGAGTCTTTTATCCATTTTTCAATCGGGTTATCTTTCTTTTTATTATTGAGTTGTAGCATCTCTATTTATAATTGATATTAAACACTTATCAGATATGTGACTTCCAAATATTTTCTCCCATTTTGTTAGCTACCTGTCACCCTTTTGACAAAGTTAATTGAGGTGCAAAACTGTTTACTTTTGAGGAGGTCCCATTTAACTCTTTTTTCTTTTGTAGCTCATGCATTGAGTATAAGTCCAAAAAACCACCACTTATCATAAGACCTAAAAAATGTTTCCTAATCTTCTTCTAGTAGGTTTATGGTCTTGGCTTCTCTTTGATCTTTGATACACTTGAGTTGATATTTGCATAGTGAGTGAGATATGGGTCCCCTTTCATTGTTTGGTTATAGATGTCCAGTTTTCCCAGCAACATTTATTGAAGAAATTGTTTTATCCCAGTAACGTGGTCTTGGTAGGTTTGTCAAAAAAGTGTTGTCCATCAAGGTGAGGGTCTGTTTCTGGATCCCCAATTCTATTACACTGATGAATGTGTCTTTATTTTTGCCAATACCATGCTGTTTTGACTGCTGTAGCTGTGTAATATATTTTAAGGTCAGGAAGTTCGAGTCCTCCCACATTGCTCTTCTTTATTAGGGTAGTTTTGGCTTTTTGGGTGACCTTTCCATTCCAAATAAATTTGGCAATTGCCTTTCCTATCTCTGTAAAGCAGGCTGTTGAAATTTTGATTGGTATTGAATTGAATCTATAAATCAGTTTATGTAGGTTTGTTATCTTCACAAAAATTAATCTTCCAATCCTTGAAGACATAATGTCTTTCCATTTGCTCAGATCTTTGATTTATTTTACATTGGTTTTTAATTTCCTGATTATAGGGCCTGTACATCTTTGGTTAACTTGATTCCTAGGTATTTGAGTCTTTTTATTGCAATTGTAAATGGACATTTTTCCTAATTTCCTCCTCATATAGTTCAATACTAGTGTTCAGAGACATTATTGCTTTTTCCATTTTGATCTTGTACCCTGCCACTTTACTGAACTCATTTATTAGCTCAAGAAGCTTTGTCATAGATATTTTAAAATCTACTCTATATGGGATCATGATATCTAAGAATCGTGAGTTTTATTTCCTCCTTTCCTATTTGAATGCCTTTTATTTTTTTATCCTTCTCTAATTCCTCTAGCTAGAACTTGTAGTAAAATGTTGAAGAACAGTAGTGGCAGTGAGCATACTTACCCTATTCTTTCAAATTTTCCCCATTGAATAAAATAATGGCTTTGGGTTTTTCATATATGCCTTCCATCTTATTGAGGAACTTTCTTTTTCCTATCTTTCAAAGTGCTTCCATCAAGAAGAGGTGGTATATTTTGTTGAGTGCCTTTTCTGCATCAATCAACATGGTCAGGTGTTTTTCTTTTCCTTCAATTTTTTAATGTGGTGTATTACATTAATTGACTTTCTTGCATTGCAACACACTTGCACATCAGGAATAAATCTCACTTGATTGTGAGGTATAATTCTTTTAATACTCTGTTGCAGTGTATTTGCAAGTATTTTGTTGAGACTTCACATCTATATTCGTTAGCGAGTTTAATGTGTAATTCTCTTTTCTTGTAGCATTTTTATCTGGATTTGGTATTAACGTGATGATGGCTTCTCAAGTGTTGGTTAATTTTCCCTTCTTTTCAATTTTTGGAAGATTTTAAACAATATTGGTGTTAATTCTTCTCAAAAAGCTCAGTAGAATTCACCTCTAAATGCTGTCTGGTCCTGGGCTTTTCTTTATTGGGAGATATTTATGACAAATTCAGTCTTTAAATGTGATTGATTTGTTGAATTCTTACACTTCTTGTAGAGACAGTGTAGGTAGTGCATTTCCCCAATTTGCCCATTTCATCTTGGTTGTCTAATATGTTGTATACATTTTCTCTGTATATGCACCTATTATTCTCTTTATTTCTGTGTGATCAGTACCATAGACCCCTCTTTCATTTCTGACTTTATTTATTTTCATCTTCTCTTCTCTCTTTTTATTTCTTTGTTAGTCTATCTAGGGGGTTGCCAGTTTTACTGACCGTCTCAATCAACTAGTTTTTGTTTTTGTTGATGTTCCCTTTCTTTGTTGTTATTGTTCTCAATTTCATTTATTTCTGCTCTAATCTTTATTATTTCTTTCATTCTGCTTGCTTTCAGATTGGTTTGCTGTACTTTTTCAGTTCTTCCAGGTGTTTGTTTAGGAATTTTATTTTAGTTCCTTCTTCTTTTTAAATATAGGTGTTTAGGGTTATACATTTCCCTCTCAGCACTGTGTTCACAGTCTACCATATGTTTTTATATGTTGTGTTCTCCTTTACTTTTGTCTCTAGATATTTACTATTTTCTCTTACAATTTCTTCTTTGATCGACTGACTGTTTAGTCATGTGTTGTTTATCCTCCACACTTTTGCAATTTTTCCTCTTTCGCAACTATAATTGATTTCCAGCTTAATTCAAATATGATAAGAGAAAGTGCTTTGTATAATTTCAATCATTTTATATTATTGAGACCTGTTTTGTTACTCAGTAGGTAGTCTATGTGGAGTTAGGATAACACTTAAATAGAAGATATAGAATTTATAACTTGCTTATTTGGGTCACAATATTTTATGTGTTAAGTCTAGCTCATTTATCATATTGATCAAGTTATCTGTTTCCTTCTCAATATTTTGTCTAGATTTTATATATTGAAGTGAGCAGCATGTTGAAGTCTCAAACTATAATTGTAGGGACATTTGTTTCTTTTCAATTTTGAAAGAATTTGTGTCAAGTATATTCTGACATCCTTTTTAGGTGCATAAACATTTATGCATAATCTCTCATACTGTTTTACGTTTGAAGTCAGTTTTGTCTGTTATTAGTATAGCTATCCCTGCTCTTTTTTCTTACTGGTTGCATGAAATAACTTTCTCCAGCCTTTCTTTGATAACATATTTTTTCTTTGGGTTACAGTGAGTCTCTAGCAGACAGTATATTGATGGCTTATGGTTTTTTACCCATTCTGTCAGTCTGTATGTTTTGATTTGGGAGTTTAGTCCATTATGTTAACAGTATTACTATAAAGGCATTACCTATTTCAACCATTTTTTTCATTTGGCTTTCATATATCATATTTTTCTTTCTCCTGTTACCCTATTGGTTACACTTTTTAATAGTCTTAACTTCTATACTCTCCTCCAATAATCTCTCTTTTCCTTTCAGGCGGCAAAGCTCCTCTTAATGTTTCCTGCAGAGTGGGATACTTGTTTACAAACTCCCTTATTTTCTATCTGTGACTATTTTAAACCCACTTGTATTTTTGAAAGACAATTTTGCTCCATAAAGAATTCTTGGCTATCACTTTTTCTCTTTCAGTTTCTAAAATGTATCATAAGTCTATCTTCTCGCCTCCATAGTTTCTGTTGAGAAATCCACATTAAGTCTTACTGGACATCCCTTGTATGTGATTTTCACATCTTATTTGCTGTTTTCAGAATTTTCTCTTTGTTTGGCATTTAACATTCTGTTTAGTATGCATCTTGTATTAGGTCTATTTGGATTTATTCTGATTTGAGTATGTTTTCTTCTTGGATATATATATATTCAAGTCTTTATTGAAAGTTGGGAAATTTTCAGCCATTATTTCAGACAATATTCTTTCTTCACCTTTTCCCTTCACTTTTCCTTCTGAAACAACCATGACTCATATATTGGTTTGTTTCATGCTATCATTCAACTTCTTGAGCTGCTGCTCAATTTTTTTTCTATTCTTATCTCTCTCTGCTCTACTCTACTTTCAACTTTAGTTTTTATGTCTTCTATGTTGCTTATTCTTTCTTATATAAATTAAAATCTGCTCTTGTATGCCTCTGGTGTATGCTCTATTACATTTCTATTCAAGCTTTGAATTCTTCTTTGTTCTTTCTCAATGTCTTCTCTTTTTTTTTTAAACATTATCAAATATATGTATTTTAATTCACAATAGAAAAATATATTCCAAAACTAGAAATGCATACTTCTGTAAACTGTAAAAAGTTTAAATGGAATCTTATTTTGATAATATTTTAAATTTTAATCACATTTTATAGTTTTTTTTGTTTTTATTTTTATTTTTTTATTTTTTAATTTATTTTTTAAAAGATACTTAGATTACATAAATGTTACATAAAAAATATAAGAGATTCCCTTATGTACCACTCCGTAATGTTCCCACACTTTCCCACATTAACAACATCCTTCATTGGTGTGGTACATTTGTTACAATTGATGAACATATATTGGAGCATTGTTACTATTCATGGATTATAATCCACATTAGTGTTTACACTCTCTTCCGCACAATTTTGTAAGTTATGACAAGGTATATATTGGCCTATATTGGTCATTGCAAAATCATTCGGGGCAATTCTAGTGTCCTGAAAATGCACCTGTATTACTCCTATTTTTCCCTTCTTCATCCCCTCAGAATAACAGTAAGTCTTCCCTAGTCCATTGTTCATCCTCCAATCCTGAAGATTCTGGGATGGTGATGCCTATTCCACCTCTTAATTGAGAGAGTACTTCAATCCCATGGTGCAGATGAATGGGACTATCTTCCCTGCAGTTGCAGACTCTCTCTCTTCCTTGGGATGGTTGCTGTCTGTCATCATCTCCTTGTTACCTGTCCTGGGTGAGTCCAATGAATTAGAGAATAGGTGTTGCAGTTGTGTTGAGACTCAGGACCCAACTGGCACATGGACAGCCCAAAGATTTAAGTCTCTTGGGCATATAACTATCACCTTTATTATTAACCAGAGTCTTCTTAATGTCATTTATCTCTTTAGTCATGTTATTGTTCAACTCCTTGACTTGACTTAGGAGATTTGTATGGACATCATTGATTCGTTGTTTCAATGCAGTGTCTCATCTGGACTTTTGAGTTGTTCCTTGACATGAGCCATATCATCCTATTTTCTTAGTATGGCTTGTGATTTTTTGCCAGTATCTAGGTATCTGATTATAATGGTGGTTTTAATGTGATGCTCAGTTTCTCTCTTGCCTAGGAATTTAGTGTTGGATGTCAGTGTGTAACCACTGTTCTTTGATTCTTATTTCAACTTGTTTTAGGTCTTTAGGATTACCCTTGTTTATCTTCTCAAACGAGAGCCATGGACCCAGTAATGAGGCACAGACCAGTTTCCAAAGGCCTTGGTGAGTCGGGCAATAAATGCAATCCAAAGCTCCTTTCATTTATTTAATTTTTCATCATTGCATGCCCTTTCCTGGTCTGTCAGCAGATGGCGCTCTTTGGAATTCCTCTCTGCCAAAATCTAGGTTGTAATGTGTTCAAGGAAACATTGCCTGTGTGTACTGTGCAGGAGAAATGTCCAATAGAATTCACCATCTCGATGGGCAATACTGTGCCAAGCCTGGCAAATCAAATATGCTAGAAGCTGCTCTTATCCTTTGGCTGGGTGCAGCTTCCCTTTTCCCAATGAGTAATTGTTTTTCCACTCCACATCCTTCTATGTCATCAGCAATCATCTATATCAGTTGGGAAGATGTTTGAGAAGGCAGATTATCTTTAGTTCCCTTCTAGTTTCCAGGGAAAATAAAGTCATGTCCCAAATCAACTGGAAGGGTACAACACAAAAGACACAGCCCACCTAGTTCACTGAGTAAAACATGAGTTGGCTGTAGGGTGTGTCTCTTCGTCTCCCCTTTCCTGGGGAAGTAGACACCTATGACATCCTCAGTATGTAGCCACTGTCCAAAGACTAGTTGACCCAGTTCTATCTGCTCTTAGCATTAGGTGTTGGGCTACAGGATCTGCACCTGATGGTTTAATTATGGATCACCACTGAGTCTCCTTTTCTTTGATTCTCTCTCTTCTGGGTGGTGTCCAGAAGCTACTGGTGTCGTAAGCCCAAGAACAGTTTTCTGGTAAGTGCCTGTCCTCTTTTTTTATGGGACAGAAGTATGCTCTGTGCATCCATAATTCTCCATCATTGTGGAAGTCCTATTATTAATTTTTGCATGTTTTTCTTCTACACAAATATTTTACTAAATTCATTTACTACCTCCTGGAACTTTTTTTTGGATTTTGTTCAAGATTTTCTGTATGTAGGATCGTGCCACCTGTAAAATGCCACCTGTAAAAATGGAAAGTTTTACTTCTTCCTTTCTAACTTCAAAAATTTTTATTTCTTTTTCTTACCTAATTGATTTGGCAAGAACTTTCAGTACATTGTTGAATAACAGTATGAAAGCGGGCACCCTTGTTGCCTTCCTGAACTTATGGCAACCTTTCATCTTTTCAACATTAAGGTGGATGATAGTTGTGGATTTTCATATTTGCTCTATGTGGTTGAGAACATTTCCTTTTATTTCTATTGCTCTAAGTGTTTTCATCAGTAACAGGTGCTGGATTTTCTCAATTGCGTTTTGTGTATCAGTTGAGATAATCAAGTAGTTTTTCCTTTATTCTGTTAGTGTTGTATAATATGTTAATAATTATCTTAAGTTGAACCACACTTGCATACCATGGGTAAATCCAACATGAATTCAGTGTATAATTCTTTTTATATACTGCTGGATTCTGTTGCTAGTATTTCCTTGAGGATTTTTGCATTTATACTCATATATATTTGTCCAGAGTTTTCTTTTCTTGTGTTATCTTCATCTGGCTTTGGTATGAGGGTGAAGTTGGTATCTGTCTTAGTTTGTAAATGGCTGTCAATGCAAAGTACAAATGTCACCAACTGGTGATCTTAGTGTCATGCTTCCTTTCTCTGTGCCTCTGTTTATATCAGACCTCAGCAAGAGGCAGACACGGAAACTGAGTCATGCTTCACTGACAAAGACCAAACAAAAGTGCCCCCCACACTAATGGTTTAGGTAAAAAAAACATACTTTTATTTTTGGGATACATAAAATAACTTCAATCATTGGTGGGGGGTGTCTGGGATGGGGGTTTCATATGAAGAAGTTCATCTAAATATACATGAAAGATAAATAAAATTGTTCAAATGACCAAGGGGTGGGGCATGGTCACAGTGGGTAGACAATCACTCAATAAATGAGGGAATACTGAATTCCCAGCCTGGAGAGCTCTGCCACATTCTCCAAGGGAGCAGAAACAGTCCCCTAAGTGCAGGGGCTGTGTCTGGCAAAGGAGGAGGGCCCACTGATGCGTTCTTGTAATTGATGACTAGTCTTATGAGTCTTTGATTTTATAATCGAAACTTAGCCTACTGTCATGGGGTGCCTAAGAGTTGCCACCTGAGAGCCTCCTTGTTTCTCAAATGTGGCATATTTCTAAGCCAAACTCAGCATATGAATGCATTACCATCCCTCCAGCATTGGACATGACTCCTGGGAATGAGCCTCCCTGGCAATGAGGGAGTAACACCAAGTGCCAACTGGCAATATAACTGGAAAAAGACCATTAATAAAGGGGGAACAGGTAAAGACAAATGAGTTCATGTTGCTAAGAGACTTCAAAGAGCATCAGGAGGTCATCCCTGAGGTAACGCTTACGGACATCTCAGTAGGATCACATATAGCACCAAAGTTGATATCATCCCACACAGAGGGGCTCCTGAAGGCTCTGGAGATAAACAGGTCTTATAAAAGGGGGGATAGCTCCAGAGATTGATGCCTTATCAGTGGGGTCTACTTTGGAATCTGTGCTCCTGAGAGTGACAGAGTTGGACTCAAATAAGTCCTCCCTGCACATGGTCCATCGGTCCCTTCTATTCAAACCTATATGTGATGCTGGAGTTTGTAGGTGTACTTCCAGAGACTGGAGCATCTGGCCTGCCCATCTGCCAGCTGACCTGGAATCTCGGTGGGGCTACAACTCCTACTCTACAGCTCAATGGACTCACCCAAGTCACCTGGTGAGGAGACGATGATGGACAACAGACATCCCAGGGAATGGAGAGATCCTGCAGCTGAAGGCAGTATAATCCCATCCACTGTATCCATGGGATATAAGCCTTTTCTCACTTGGAGGTGGATTTGACATCACCATCACAAACTCCTCAGGATTGGGTGAAGAACTCTGGACTAGAGTAGACTTAATGGTATTCTGTTGTAGACATTATGTAATTCAAGAATTGGAAGAAATTACAGCAGTGAGGTGAAACCAGTGGCCATTGGATGCTTTGGGGGCAGGGAAGGGAAAAGCAGTTGTTATACAGGTGCTTTTTCAGGACTTAGGAATTATCCTGAGTGACATTACAACGACAGATATAAGCCATTTTCCATCAGTATATAACACACAGAAGTGTGTGGGAGAGAGTGTGGTCTACAATATGAACTATGGTCATTGCTTAGTGGCATTGTCCCAGGATGTGTATATCCATTGCAGGTGATGTGCGACACTAATGAAAGATGTTTATGAGGGATGTTATGGGAGGTGTGGGAGGTGGGAAACATGGAAATCTCAAATTTTTTTGTAGCATTTATGTAATCTAAGCATCTTTTAAAATAAAAATAAAATAAAATAAAATAAAATAACTTCAAACTGCCACAACATTATAGAATTAATTAAGGCGTGTTCCCTCTTACTTAATTTTTGTAAGACTTTGAGCAGAATTCAAGTTAAGTCTTCTGGAATGTTTGGTAGAATTCCCCTTGAAGCCCTCTGGTGCTGGGCTTTTCATGGTTGGGAGATTTTTGATTACTGATTCAATGTCATTACTAGTATTTGGTTTGTTGATATCTAATACTTCTTCTTGGATTAATGCCAGTAGTTTTATGTTTCTAAAAACTTTGTCCCTTTCACTCTGGGAGTCTGATTTATTGGCAGACAAATATTCGTAGTATCTCTTAATGTGTTTTTATATCAGTGGGGTCAGTAGTAATATCCTCCTCTCATTGTTTTAAAATTTATTTGGATCCTCTTTTTTTTCTCTGTCAGTCTAGCTAAAAGATAGTCAGTTGATCCTATCAGTAAGTTCTCCTATCAGTAAGTTCTTCCCATGGTGAATGCAGTGTGTAGTGTGTAAGATTATCCTCATCTTATAGGTTCCTGTCTTGATCTGGGTTTTGCTTGTTTGGTGTTTTGGAGTTTCCTTGTTTACCAGAATTTGGTTGTCTCCTCTGTCTCCCAGAAGCAATTCCCCTCCAGTTGTTTGAAGCCAACATGCTTTTATCACAGACTATCAACCTCAATGTTTTACTCTGCTTTCATTGTTTCAAACTGCTTTTGCTTTGCAGCCATATTGTTGGAGGTGGGTACATCAGAAAGGACTTTCCTAAGACAGCATTTCCCAGAACCAAAACTGGACTCACAAAGAGGTTGCAGAACATTCTGAAGTGCCTTGGAGAAGGCATCAGGAAGGGTCTCCTCAGATACTCCAAAGGCTCCCCAAAGCTGAGCTTCCTGGCATACCCAGAAAATGACCTATTCAGCAAACTATTCCCAAGAGCCATTCAGAATCATAGGCTCTTCAGGAATCTGTCATCACTGCCCCTGTCTGAGGTGGGTTGAAACAATGGCTGTGGTCAGAAAAGTAGCAATGTCAATTCAGTAATGAAATCCAGTGCCCACACCTGCTTTTCAAAAAGAGTATTTTTAATTCTCATTCTGCCACCAGCAATCTGGACAGAGTGTGGAACCCACAGAGGCCTTCCAAGAGAGTAGGGAATAGGTACATGTAGCCACCACATTGAGGGAATAATTTATTATTCTTTACTGTAATTTTTTATCATAATCTTCTTCCCACAGTTTGGATACTGTGCAGTTATCTCCTGGCCTCTGTAGTTTCATAATAGTGTTTTCAAACCGATCCTGAGTGTGTAATAGTTGTTTTGGTGGAAGGATTGAGTCTTTGAGCTCTCTACTCCAAATTCTTCCTTCAGGCCTATGCTTTTGTTTCATTTCTTGACACATGGGAGATACTTATAGGATTTTTAAACTAGCAAATGCAGAATTGGAGCTGCTGAATTCAGAATTGGACCACCTAAAGTGAGCAGGAGAAGTCCAGGTGGAGAAAGACAAAATATACCTCACCTTGAACCCAAACTGGATGATAGCCTGGACCCTCAGCATGTGCTAACAGACAAAGACCTGCAGGATCAATGTCAGCTCTAGGATTGTTAAAAATGGATAATCTGTGTATTAGTATTATATACATTTTAGAGTTCATCAGAGAATAATACAAGGTTATATTAACCAGGTGCCTTCAGGGAAAAATACAGTAAATATAATATATTGGCTATAGTTAGTAGTAATGTTTTGATGATGCTCTGCCATAGTTTATGACAATTGTTTCTCAAAAATGCAAGGTGTTTTTAATGGGGTAATGTATGTGTGCCCTCTGATGATACACATGTTTATTTTGTAAGTTCACAACTTATACTTTATAAATTTTGTTTATTGATGTTCATATATGACTGATAAATGTCAATAAAAAATTTTAAATATTTCAGAATTTCTGGAACACTTGCTGTGACAGTTTGAGATTATTTTATGAATGCTAAGAAGAGAAAGATTAGGTTTGTAAACTAATTTAATCCTTTAGGTGTGATAATCTCCTTTTTTTTCATTAAATTCAGTTCAGGGGCTTTTGATTACATTTATTGAGTTTGCCTTAGGGCTTTTGATAGGACTATGCCAGCGAGACATGACCCAGGTTGAGTCCCCCAAGCTCACAATGACAAACACACCCCCCAAAATGGGAGACGGCACATTTGATTCTGTAAATTGTGAGAGAGGATTGCTTAACCCCCCAAGAGAATGGGTCCATGGAGCAGCTTAACTGGTTACGGTGACCCCAAAGGGAAAGGAGAGACCCAGGCAGAGATCTGTGGCTATCTTGCTTCACCATGTGGCAAACCCCCATAAACAACAGTAGCTGACTTTGATCTTTGATGAGAAAGCGTCTCTCATGGTGCTTCAGTTTTCACTTCTTATATCCTCAGTACTTGTAAGCTTTTTACCACAAATGAATCCCTTAAATAAAAGATATCTTAGTTCTGGGACTTTTCATCAGCAGCCCTTTGGCAAATTAAAACAGGATTTGGTACCAGGAGATTGGGGCTGTGTTGTTGCATTTACCAAAATTGCTGGAACAGTTTTATAAATGGGTAAGGGGTATTTTGAGGGGCAAATGTGAAATGCTTGAGATAAAAGGCCTAGATTCCTTGGAAGAGAGTGTTGGTAGGAATATGGACCTGAAGTCATTTCCAGTGAGGTCTTCAAAGGAAATGTTGAAACTATTATTGGAATATGGAAGAAAGGCAATCCTTGTTTTGTCATTGCAGAGAACTTGGCAAGATTTATGACCGATGTTAGATGGGAGGCAGAATTTGAAAATGATGAGCTTGAACATTTAGCTGAGGAGATTTCCAAAGTAAATGAGGAGAAAGTGGCCTGGTTTCTCCTTGCAACTTTTAGCAAAATGTGAGAGGAAAGAGATCTGTTGATAGATATGCTCCTGGGCACAAATAAACCAGCAACTGATGATTTGGGAAATTTAAAATTTCTACAAATCAAGCCTCCAGGTGATAGTGTCCCATTTGAATTAACTAAACGTAGAACTTGTAAGTCTGGATTGGAAATGCAGTTATCGTGGAAGGTCTTGTGGAAAGTCTGTTGGCTTTGACTCCTATTTCCTGCATGCTAAACAAACAAGCTTTTTGTGAGATCTGTATGCATGAAACCAATTTCAGCCTGGTCTAAGGACAGGGAGTGGAGAGATTGAAGAGAAAAGGGCCTCAAGAGGAAAATCTTGGAATCTGAAGTCTGGAATTAAGACATCACCTCAGGTCAAGAGAGGGTTCTCACCCATGTGTACAGAGAGAGTGAGTTTGCCCATGCATTTAAAGTGAGTGGATATTCCAGCTCATTGCTCATGGACTGTTTCACTGCCCCAGGATACAGAGAAGTTGGAGTGCATTCCCCAGTGGTTGGGAAGAGTTTAGTCACCACCAGAATTTAGTGGTGGCAGACCCTTCTCCATAGGTTGGGGAGAGTTAGTTTGCTACCCCACTACTTCCAGTGGGGAGGGCATGTTCCCCAGAGGTTGGGAGAGTTAGGTTGACTTCTCTTAGTGGTTTGGGCTTGTATGCCAGAGATTAGGTAGAAGGATGCTGCAATCTCAGTGTATTAAGGGGATTGAGACATTTCTCCAGAGTTTGTGGAAAATATGTTCATGCCCCAGTGTTCTTAGATGGTAAAATCTAGAGCTCAGTCACCACCCAGATGCTTGAAGATGGTGGAACCTAAAGTATGGGCATTGGGCAAGGGCATAGATAGGGTGGGCCCACATGTGGCCCTGAGAAGAAGATACCATTGTCTTAAGGATAGCTCTCAGACATTTAAATCTAATGATTTATGCTCTGCAGGTTAATAGAAATGTTGGGGACATCTGACTCTATTTCCCTCCCAAATTCTGCTTATAATAATTCAAATATTTATCTTGTGTATACCCATACTTTATACATTGGAAGCAGATAACGTATTCTTTAAATTTCACAGGTCTACAGTGAGAGGGACTTTTGACCTAAGACAAACAATTCGTATAAGTGATTATGATGTGCTTTTGTATTAGCATTGCTACTGAAATGAGTTAAGTTTTTTTGGAATATAAGACATGTATTTTTTGGCTTTAAGGTGTAGCATGGCAGTTTGAGATCATTTTCTTAATCCTAAAAATAAAAAGATTATGTTTGTACACTAATCTGTTGCTCTGTCTGTAATTCACTTTGATTCCATTAATTCAGGTAAAGGGACTTCCATTAGAATACTTGATAAGATTGTTTGAGGGCTTTTGATTGCACTACCTCAGTGAGGTGTGATTTAGCTTGATTCCCCACCCCTTCCTGGGTCTGATATAAACAGGCTTATACAGACAGACCTACACACAAAAATGGTTGATATATATTAGGTATGTTCCCTTACAAACTTCCATTTTTAAAGCCTTCTATCTCCCTTGAAAGAAACTTAACACCCATTAAAAAGTAAATACCTAATCTTTCTGCCCCCAAAATGGAACCTGCAATCTAATTATTTCTCTACACATATTTTCTGACATTTCCTCTTTAGTACAGTGAAGATTAAGTTTAACATCTTAAATCTAGAAAAATTTTTACTTTGTTAGTCACTTTAATTATATAAACACACTATATTAATACACCCATCTGTCAACAACCCCACCTTTATAGAGTTCTTGACACAAATTGCATATACATACATTATGAGTCAGATAAACTGATTGATCATTTTATGTCATGCATTTCTACTTTAGATCCAGTGGCAAGTAAAATGTGGAGATACCAACTAAACATAAAATACTACATACATTTTTATATAACCCATATTATTACACTAAAATGATCTTAATTTCCTCGTGCAGCTTCAATCTATTGTCTATCAGCTTTCTGATAGGTGGAAAAAGTGTGAATTGAAATTTCTTCAATTATGCAGTACTTAAAATTCTAAAACAAATTTATCTGGTTTTCTATTAATCTTATTTTAGTTTATTCTTTACACTTAGTTCCCTGAAGGATAGTAACCAGGTTTTCTCAGTTTTTCTTAACAGGAATAAGATAATATCTCAGAGTAAACCCAGACACAATGGTGTCAGGAACTCCTTATGACCCGGGAAATCCATAAATATTCATAGAGACAAAAATTTTGATGTCCTGTAATAGTCACCTGAGAAAGGAACCATGAGGAGCTTGCACCTGCACAACAATTTCTAAACTGTGCCATATTAGCTGCTGAAACAAAAGACAAGTTGAATATACTTGACACAATGAAAGAATGACAAATTGGACATACCCATCTCACAAGAATCCTGGAAAATCTAATGTCCTCACTTATTTTTTCCTTGTTTCTCTTCTCCTCTACTCCTCTCTTTCTGCCTGAAAAAAACTAACTTCCATTCTTAACTGGTTTGAGGAAGGTTCCCCTAGTTCCTTGCTTGTGTTCTCAACTTCTCACTGAGACATGTGTTTCTCATTGTGGCACAAGATTGGGATGGCCTCTCTATTGGGGATACCTGTATTTACATGAACACTTCCTTTCTTCATAGTGAATTCTGTGTAGCATCACATTTATGAATGGTCTGTTGGTTATGAACTCCCTGAAATTTGTTTGTCTGGGAATGTATTAAATTCTTCCTCATTTTTTTTTTGAGGTAACAGGGGCCAGGGATTGAATCTAGAACCTCATACATGGGAAGTTGTTCTCAACCACTGAGCCACATCAGCTCCCCTGAGTTGGTTTTTAACTTGTTTTTTTTTTCCCTGGGCATTGGGTACCAAACCCGGGACTTCTCATGTGGGAAGCAGGAGCTCAACCACTTGCACCACATCCACTCAATCTTCCTCATTTTTCAAAAGCAATTTTATTGAGATACATTCAGATACCATACACTCTATCCAAAGTGTATAATCAGTGGCATTTAGTATAATGATAATGTTATGCATTCATCACCACAAAAAAGATTTAGAACAGAATAGGCACAAAGATATGGACGTTAAACAACACGCTCTTTTTTTTTTATTGTGAGTAAAAATCAAATTTTTCACAATACAAACCAATATTTGTAAAATTATAAATAAATATATATGCATATATGTGCATTTGCTTACATAAAAGTTATATATATATTTTACATATTTTAAAAGATGCTTAGATAACATAAATATTGCACAAAAATTACAGGGATTCCCACGTTCCCCACCTCCCACACCTCCCATAACATTCCACATAAACATCTTTCATTAGTGTAGCATATCACCTGCAATGGCTATACACCTCCTGGGGCCTTGCCACTAAGCTTGGACCATAAATCACATTGCAGACCACACTCTCTCCCACACAGTTCTACATGTTATATGCTGGTGTAAAATGGCCTATATCTGTCATTGTAATGTCACTCAGGATAATTCCCAAGTCCTGAGAAAGCCCCTGTATTACAACTGCTTTTCCCTTCCCTGACTCGAAAGCATCTAGTGGCCACTGGCTCCACCTCACTGTTATATTTTCTTCCATTGCTTGAATCACAATATGTCTACAACAGAATACCATTAAGTCCACTCTAGTCCATAGCTCTTCCCCCAGTCCTGAGGATTCTGGGATGGTAATGTCCATTCCACCTCCAAGTGAGAGTGGGTTAATATCCCATGGATACAGTGGATGGGATTATCTTGCCTGCAGCTGCAGGTTCTCTCCATTCCCTGGGATGACTGTTGTCCATCATTGTCTCCTCACCAGGTGACTTGGGTGACTCCATTGAGCTGTAAAAGTACACCTACAAACTCCAGCATCACATATAGGTTTGAAAAGAAGGGACTGATGGACCATGTGCAGGGAGGATTTATTTGAGTCTGACTCTTGTCACTCTCAGGAGCACTGATTCCAAATTAGTGCCCGCTGATAAGGCATCAATCTCTGGAGCTATGCCCTCTTATATAGGACCCGGGTGTCTCCAGAGCCTTCAGGAACCCCTTTGTGTGGAGTGATATCCACTTTTGTGATCTATGAGATCCTACTCAGGTGTGCATAAGCGTTACCTCTGGGATGACCTCCCGACTCACTTTGAAATCTCTTAGCCACATGAACTCATTTGTCTTTACCTTTTCGCCCTTTTATTCAAGGTCTTTTTCCAGTCATATTGCCAGTTGGCATTTGGTGTTAAACCCTCGTTGCCAGGGAGCCTCATCCCCGGGAGTCATGTCCCACACTGGGGGAAATGTAATGCATTTATATGCTGAGTTTGGCTTAGAGAGAGGTCACATTTGAGCAAGAAGGAGGCTTTCAGTTGGCAACCCTTAGGTACCCCATAATAGTAGGCTAAGTTTCAATTAGAGTAAAGACTTGTAAGGCTAGTCATCAATAGCAAGAACCCATCAGTGGACTCTCCTCCTTAACAACACAGTCTTAAACAATCATTGGGTCACGGAGGAAATTTCAAAGGAAATCAGTAACTACCTTGAAATTAATGAAAATTAGAACACAACATATCAAAACCTATGGCTGCAGGAAAAGCAGTGCTGAGAGGGAAATTTATAGTCATAAGTGTGTATGTAAAAGAGGAAGAAAGAGATAAAATAAAAGACCTAACTGCTCACCTGGAGGAACTAGAAAATGAACAACAAATGACTTCCAAAGAATGCAGAAAGAAGGAAATAAAAAAAGATCACAGCAAACTAAATAGAATTGAGAATAAAACAATACTAGATAAAATAAAGCCTAACGCAGGTTCTTTGAGAAGATTAATAAAGTTGACAACCCTTAGCTAAGCTAACAAAGGAAAAAGAAAATATGCAAGTCAATAAAATAAAAAGTGAGGGAGGAGATAGCAACACTGATCCCATAGAAGCAAAGAGTATCATAAGAGGATACTTTGAAAAATTGTTTGCAGCAAGATGGATAATTTAGATGAAATGGACAAATTTCTAGAAACACATGAGTAACCTGTATTGATAGAGGAAATTGATAAGCTCAACAGACCAGTCACAAATAACTAGATTGAATTAATCATCATAAACCTGCTAAGAAAAATCAGGACCAGATGTCTTCACTGGTGAATTCTACTAATCATTCTGGACAGAATTAACACCAATCCTGTGTGAACTCTTCCAAAAATAGAAGTGGAGGGAACATTACCTAACTCTTTTATGATACCAACAACACGCTACTACGAAAGTCACATAAAGATGCCACAATAAAAGAAAACTACAGAATAAAAGAGTCTCTCTAATGAAACTAGATGCTAAAATTCCCAACAAAATATTTGCTCATCATATTTAAGAACACATGAAATGAATTATACATCATGAACAAATTGATTTTCTCCCTAATATGCAAAAATGGTTCTGCATAAGAAAATCAATGTAATACACCACATTTGCAGTTGAATGAAAAAAAAATCACATGATCATCTTTATTAGTTCAGAAAACACGTTTGACAAACTACAGCATCTTTTATTTATTAAAAAAACAACAAAACTGCAAAAGGTAGGAATAGAAGGAAACTTCCTCAACATGATAAAGTGCATATATGAAAAATTCACAGCTAACATCATACTCAATGGTGAAATGTTATAAGACCTGAACAATAGAAGGATGCCCACTGTCACTGGTCTATTTAACTCTGTGTTAGAAGTACTTGCTCAAGCACCTAGGGAAAAAAATAAAAGGCTTTTAAATTGGAAAGGAATAATTAAAAACGTCAGTATTTGTAGATGACTTGATATTATACATAGAAAGCTCCAAAAAACCTACAAAAATGTATCTCAAGCTGATAAGTAACTTCAGTAAAGTGGAAGGATATAAGATCAACACACAAAAGAACAGTAGCATATCTGTATACTAATAATGAGCAGTCTTAGGGGGAAATCAAGAAAAAGATTCCATTTACAATAGCAGCTAAAAGAAACAAATGGGTGGTATATGGGAATCCCCTATATTTTCTATATGACGTTTCTGTATCCTAAAGCTTTTTGGAAAATAATGTGAAAAAAAAAAAGAGACAATGGGGGACCATGCAAGAGAATTGGTCAATATTATTAAAAATTAACAGAGCTTGGGGTGATGAAAGGCATAATGCAAAGAATAATTTTTATATTTTTAATTATTTATGATTATTATTATTTTGTTGGCTTTGTTTATGGAGATAATTTCGATTGGAGGTGTGATGCAACTGTGGTAGGGGAGGATCACTGGTCTAGGGTATCAGTGGTAGGGGAGATGTGTGGGGAGGGGTGCAACTTGGGTATGCCTCTATAGAATATGAATGTGTTCATGTACTCTTGTTTCAGTGTTTGGAGGCCAACAAAATAACTGACAGAATATTGAATTCCCATTCTGGGGGGTACTGCTACATTCTTTTATACAGTGGGAAGATCTGTTCCACCCAACATGGGACATGACTACCGGGGATGAGCTTCCCTGGCACCAAGGGATTAATAGCAAGTGCCAACTAATGATGCACTTGGAAAAAGACCTAAAGCAAAATGGGGAAATTTTAAAAATGAGTTAGTATGGCTAAGAGATTACAAAGTGAGTTGGGAGATCATTCCAGAAGTTAAACTTATGCACATCTCAAGAAGATCTCATTGACTGCCACAGTAACTATTGCCTCAACTAGGGGTGCTCCTGAGGTCTCTAGACACATCTAGACACTATAGGCAGGGCAGACAACCCCAGGAAATTGGCATCCACCCCATCAGTGGGCCTTACCTTGGAATATATGAGAACCTATCTGCCCAATTTATCAGAATTAGACTCATTTATAATTTGTCTACATTTGGTTCTTCTGCTCTTTTTATTTGAACCTATAATTAGCACTCTACCCATTAAATATATGTCCCAGGAACTTAAACCTTAATTCTGTTTATATGTTGAGTGAGCCATGAATCTCAGCAAACTTGCAACCTACATCTACTCTCCAGTTCATTGGACTCACCCAGGACAACTAACAAATAGATGATGATGGACAATATACATCACAATAAACACAATATCTACAACTGCAAGCAGGATAGTTCCATCCATCTGACCCAGGGGACCTAAGAAAATTGGAAACTTTGTGGGCATCATATGTCAAACTCCTCAAGACTGAGGCATGAACAAACATAAGCAGGGGGAATTTTATGCAACTGTTGACTAAAGTAGACTTATTATTCTAGTAATGGAAGGACTTGTAGCACTGATATAAAGACAGTGGTCAGTAGAGTTTCTGAGGGGAAGGAGAAGGAAGAATAAGTGTATTCTGAGGGGAGGGCAAAGGAAGAATAGGTGTATGGCATTTTGGAGACATTGGAGTCTTTCTACATGATATTGCAATGAGGGATACACACCATTATACATTTTGTTAAAACCTGTAAAATTGTGCAGTGCAAAGTGTAAAACATAATGTAAACTACATATAATGCTTAGCAGCAATGCTTCAGTATGTGTTAATCAGTTGTTACAATGCTTCAGTATGTGTTCATCAATTGTAACAAACGTGCCACATTAATGAAAGTTGTTGTTAATGGGGAAAAGACTGAGAGAGGTGGTTGGGTATATGGGAATACTGCATGTACTTTGATGTAACATTTTTGTAACCTACAGCTCCTTTAAAAATAAAGAAAAATAGTTTTAAAAACTTTATTGTCGTAAGAATATAAATATGGGTCAATGGACCTGAATCGAGTGTTCTGATGTAGATCTTTGCATATATGGCCATGTGATAGTTCATAAGACCACAAAGCCCACTCAAGTAGGACAGAACGGCCTCTTCCACAAATGGTGCTGAAAGAACTGCATATCCAAAAGAATGAAAGAGAATCACCATCCCACACTGTATATAAAAATTAACTCAGGATGGATTAAAGATCTAAATATAAGTGCCAAGATCTTAAGGCTCCTAGAAGATCATGTAAGGAAACGTCTAAAAGATCCTGTAGTAGGAAATGGTTTCATTAACTTTATACCCAAAATATTTGCAAAAAATGAAAAAAAAATCTGTAAATGGGACCTCCTCAAAAAAAAAAAAAAATTTTGTGCTTCAAAGGAGTTTCTCAAAAAAGTGAATAGTCAACCTACCCAATGTGAGAAAATATTTTTGAACCACTTATCTGAAATGGTCTAATAACCAGCATATATAAAGAAATCCTACAACTTGAAAATAAAAAGACAAAAAAAAAGAAAACTTTTGAAAAATGGGCAAAAGACTTGAATAAACAATTTTCCAAAGAGGAAGTAAAATAACTAAAAAGCACATGAAAAGATGGTGAATGTCATTTGAACATCATTAGCTTTTAAGGGAATGCAAGTCAAAACCACACTGAGATGTTATCTTACACCTATTGGACTGGTGGCTATTAAAAAACAGAGAACTACAAATGTTGGAGTGGAAACTACTCCACTGCTAGTGGGAATGTAGAATGATGCAGCCATTGTGGAGGATGTTTTGGGGTTCCTCAGGAAGCTAACTGTGAAGCTAACTGTAAAATTTTATGATCAAGAAATCCCACTTCTATGTAAATACTCAGAATAACTGAAAGAAGGGACAAAAACAGATAAGATGCACATGTTCATGGCAGCATTATTCACTGTTGCCAAATGTTTGAAGCAACTCAAGTGTCTATCAACAGATGAATGGACAAGCAAAATGTGATATCTACATACCATGGACTATTACTCAGCTGTAAGAATGAGTGAAGTATTCACATGTGATAATTTGGATGAATTTTGAAGTTCTTATGTCTGGTGAGGTAAGCAGGTCACTAAAGGACAAATAATGCATGAACTCACTGATATCACCTAAACATATTGAGCAGACAAAGATCAAGTCTAGAAGAGGAGTTATCATGAGACAGAAAGGGAGTAGAAAGTGGTGAGCTTATGCTCAATATAGGCAGTGTCTATGATAAGGTGGATGGGCTGGTTTGGTAGTGGATGGGGGTGAGTTTGTTGCAGGTATTTGCATGGGGTCGGCAGTGCTGGAATGTCAGAGTGAGCAGGGCGAGAGTGTTGGGTTGGACAATCCATGGAACTGGGGGGTAGGCTGGAGGAAGGAATCCCCAGAATTCACCCAGGGGAATTGAATTCTGGGGATTTGCAGGATTGTGGTTGACTCTACAATGGTGGGAATGTTCTTTGGGAAATATGGCAGGGGAAGGTCACTGGTGCAGTGCATCAGTGGTGGGGACATATGTGGGAAAGGGCGCATTGGGAACATGCTTCTATGGAATATGAATGTGTTCATCTTGTGATAATGTGTTATCTCAGTGGATTTAGACACCCACAATAAATAAGAAAATATTTAACTCCCATCCTGGGAATACTGCAACTTTCTCATACAGAGAAGCAAAAATCTCTCAATTACATAGGCAGTGCCTAATAAAGGAAACCAGTATGTCAAGCCCTCAATATTAATGCATGTAATTATGAACATTGTTCTTGAATAAATGAAACTTAGTGGTTACCACAGGTTCTGAGGGCTGGGGAAGAAGGAATGGGTAGAACATAGGAAGTTTTTAGAGCTATTGAAATTATTTTGCATGATTTTGCAGTGATGGATACAGGCTTATAAAATTGTATGGTGCAAAGTGTAAACCATTAATATAAACAATTGACAATAGTAGCAATGCTTCAATTTTTGTTCATCAATTGTAACAAATGTAAAATACTCACATAGGATGTTATTGCTGGGGGAAAATGTGAGAGGAGGAGGGTTGGGGTATATGGGAATCCCCTATTTTTTAAATGATGTTTCTGTAACCTAAAGCTTTTTAGAAGATAAAGTAAAAAAAAAAATTAAAAATACACAGGGGGAACATACAATAGAAATTGTCAGTATATAAAAAAATTGACAGACCTTACAGTACTGTAAGGCATAATGCAAAAAAATTTTTGTCTTTATTTTTAGGGAGGTTTTGAATTGCAGAATAATTACAACTATGTCAAGGGAGGAACATTGGTGCAGGTTGTCAGTGGAAGGGGGCTGTGTGTGAAAGGATGCACCTGGGGCATGCTGCTATGGAATATGAATGTGTTCCGGTGGTTATGGGGTATTTCCTCAATGGGTGGAGACACACAGTATAAGCAACGCAATGTTAAATTCCTATCCTGGGTGTTCCTGCTACATTCTCTAACAGGGTAGCAAGAACCTCCAGAGTACATAAGCAGTACCAAGCAAAAGTGAACAGCCAAATATGGCAGGCCATTGATATTAATGCTTGAACTTATGAACCATATTCTTATAAAATTGAAACTTAATATATATTTCCTACAAGTTACATCCTATAAGCCTCCTTATTACTCAAATATGGCCTCTCTCTAAGCCAAACTCAGCATATAAGCTCACTGCTTTTCCCCATGCATGGGATATGACTCCCAGGGATGGGCTCAGAGGGATTATTACTAAGTGCCAACTAGCAATGCATTTGGAAAAAGACCTTGAAGATATGGGGGAAATATTAAATACAGTTGAGTTTTTATGTCTGTGAGTTTTCAAAGTGAGTCAGGAGGTCATTCCAAAGGGTATGCTTTTGCACCTCTCAGGAGGATCTTACTGACTACCACAGTAAACAAAGCCTCAACAGGGGTGTCCCTGAGGGCTCTAGAGACATCTGGACCCTATAGGCATGGAAGACAACTTCAAGGATTTGGCACCCTGTCGGTGGGCCTTATCTTGGGATATATGATAAACTGTATCCCCAGTGTATCAGAGTTAGAATTATTTGTAATTTTCCTAAACATGATGCTTCTGCCCCTTTTATTTGAACCACAAATCAGCACTATACCCATTAAATATATGTCACAGAAATGTAAAATTTAGTCTGTTCTTATGCTGGTTGAGTCCTGAATCTCAATACCTTCTCTACAGTTCATAGAAACTTACCTAGGACAACTAACAAACGGATGATGATAGACAATGCCCATTCCAAATAAACAGAGTATCTACAATTGCAAACAAGACACCTTCATCTTTTTGCCCCATGGGATCTAAGTCCCCTTTCAATTGGAAGCAGAGAGGGCATCACCTTTCCAAAGTTCTTAAGATTGAGGAATGAACACACATAAGGAGAAATATATAACTATGAACCAAACTAAACATATTCTTCTTGTAATGAAAAACCTTATATCATTGATATAAAAACAGTGGTCACCAGAGGTTCTGAAGGAAGTGAGAGGAAATAATATATGTAACTTGTGGCATTTTGGGGACATTGGAATTGTTCCACATGATATTGCCATGATGGATACAAGGCATTATACATTTTGTCAAAACCTATAAAATTTTGTGGTACAAAGAGTATACCATAATGTCAACTATAGACCATGGTTAATAACAATGCTTTAATATTTGTTCATTGATTGCAGCAAATGATCCATGTTATTAAAGGAATGTGTGAGAGTGGATGAGGTGGGGTATATGGGAATCCCCTATAATTTAGGTGTAACTTTTATGTTATATAAAATTTCTTTTAAAAATAAAGAAAAAAAATGAGATACCACTACACACCAAAAGGATGTTTCTTATTAAAGGCATGAAAAAACAACTGTTAGAGAGGGGTCAGAACCATTCACCATGTTGTTTATTTTTGGTGGGTTGCACCTTTTTCAAATCCTGGAATTGGGGTCAAATTATGTGAGCATGATAACAAAAAGCAGCAACCTGATCGGTGAAAACATGGAGGTCAGAAACAATTCAATGTATTCCTGAAAAGTTAGTATGTCATAAAGCAAGGATTTCATAGCAGTTGGACAATGAAAATTTACATCTGTGGACAATAGATTATAAATTAGTAGAAAAATTTACATTGAGTAATTACCTCTTGCATACATGAAAAATTTCGAATATAAATTTTAAATTAAAACAATGATAGATTATAAAGGATTAAGAAGAAAACAGAAAAGAAACCCAAGTATAATTAGATGTATGAAAATATCAATTTGTACAGTGACTATCAGTCTATAAAGGAAAATATAGAAAACAATTTTGCAGCAACGACTTTGGGAATAGCCATTATTATGAAATAAATATACTATTTGTGAGTCTTGGTGGTTAAAGGTAGGTGTACATATTGACTCTAAATGACTAAGAAAACTCATGATAAAGATGGAAAGCAGTTTCTAATACTTTGAAATATCTGGATGCAAAATTCAGGAAGTTTATTGTTCAAAAGCCTCAAAATATGATAGAAACTTACAAGGTAAAAATGTAGAATGCCTATTTACCCCTGGAATTCATTTTAACTCTTAATCCTTTCAAAGAATTCTTATCAGGTATTATCAAATTAATATACCACATGGGGGCAAAGATGCAGCCTAGTAATCCTGCACTGGAAGACAAGATGGAGAAAATCTCCATTGCGACCATGAACTTTCCCTTGGTGCTGTGGTAGACAGGGAGGAAGGTAATCCAGACACTACAAAAGACCAGCATGCTAAAGGTCAAGAACGTGGCTTCATTGAAGGTGTCGGAGACGTTCCTGGCCAGAAAAGCTACAGTGAAACTCCCCAGGGCCAAGAAGCCGAGGTACCCCAGGATGCAGTAGAAGTCAGTGACAGAGCCCAAGGATCAATAATAGTGGGTATAAGGGTTACAGGATTTTTCTTCTTGGAGCAATGAAAATGTTCTAAAATTGATAGTGGTGTTCAATGCACAAGTCTGTGATTAAGAAAGAGCTATTGTTTGTAGACTTTGGATGGATTGTATGTTGTGTGAATGTATGTATCTCAATAACACTGTTTTTAACAACATAAAGTACAAAGTATAAAACATCTAGAATAATACATATCCAAAAATCTAGAAGACTTGGTTTGACAATGAATTTTAAGATATAGGACCCTAAGCATAATCCATGACAGAATAAAATATATAAGTTCTACTTTATTAAAATATAAAACTTTTCTCTGTAAAATATATTGATAAGGGGATGAAAAGAAAATCCACCTATTTGGAGAAAATATTTGCAAAAAACAAATGTGATATGGTATGTGTATCCAAATATATAAAGACTTTTTTTTTAACATTCAAAAGAAATATTTTAAAAGATGCTTAGATTACATAAATATTACACAAAAATTACAGGGATTCCCATGTTCCCCACCTCCCACACCTCCCACATCCTCCCATATAAACATCTTTCATTAGTGTGGCACATCACCTGCAATGGATATACACTTCCTGGGGCTTTGTCCCTAAGCCTGGGCCACAGTTGACAATGTAGACAACATTTTTTCCCACACAGTTCTGCATGTTACATGCTGATATAAAATGGCCTATATCTGTCATTGTAATGTCACTCAAGATAATTCCCAAGTCCTGAAATCGCCCCTATATTACAAACGCTTTTCCGTCTCCCTGGCCCAAAAGTGTTCAGTGGCCACTAGGTCCACATCGATGTTGTAATTTCTTCCATTGCTTGAATCACAATATGTCTATAACAGAATACCAGTAAGTCTAGTCCATAGCTCTTCCCCCAATCCTGAGGAGTCTGGGATGGTGATGTCCACTCCCCCTCCAAATGAGATGTGTCTTTCATCCCATGGATAAGATGGATGGGATTATCCTGCCTGCAGCTGCAGTCTCTCTTCATTCCCTGGGATGGCTCTTGTCCATCATCATCTCCCCACCAGGTATCTTGGGTTAGTCCATTGAGCTGTAGATTAGAAGTTACAGCTCCACCAAAATTCCAGACACAGCTGGCACATGGGCAGTCCAAATTCTCCAGTCTCTGGAAGTACACATAAACCTCCAGCACCACATATACGTTTAAATAGAAGGGACTGATGGACCATGTGCAGGGAGGATTTATATGAGTGCAACTCTGTCACTCTTCAGGAGCACAGATTCCAAAGAAGACCCCACTGATAAGGCATCAATCTCTGGAGCTATCCCCCCTTATATAGGAAAAGGGTGTCTCCAGAGCCCTCAGGAGCCCATCTATTTGGGGTGATATCCACTTTGGTGTTCTACGAGATCCTACTGAGGTGTGCATAAACGTTACCTCTGGGATGACATCCTGACTCTCTTTGAAGTCTCTTAGCCATATGAACTCATTTGTCTTTACCTCTTCCCCCTTTTATTCAAGGTCTTTTTCCAGTCGTATTGCCACTTGGCACCTGGTAGTAATCACTCATTGCCAGGGAGGCTCAGCCCAGGAGTCATGTCCCATGCTGGGGGAAAGGTAATGCATTCATATGCTGAGTTTGACTTAGAGAGAGGCCACATTTGAGAAACAAGGAGGCTCTCAGGAAGCCACCCTTAGGCACCCCATAACAATAGGCTAAGTTTCAATTACAAGAGCAAAGACTGGAAAGGCCAGTCATCAATAACAAGATCTCATCAGTGGGCCATCCTCCTTAGCCAGACTCTTCCCATGCACTCGGAGGACTATTGCTGCTCCCTTGGAGAATGTGGCAGAGTTCTCCAGGCTGGGATTTCAGTATTCCCTCATTTATTGAGTGATTGTCTACCCACTGTGACCATGCCTCACCCCTTGATCATTTGAACAATTTTCTATGTTTTTCATGTACATTCAAGTGAACTTCCTCCCATGAAACCCCCATCCCAGACAACCCCACCAATTATCCTCTCCTGCCCCTTTTTAACCCTTCTGTGATCCAAAACTTCCTTGAAGATGAAGCCCACATAATAGGCAAATGCAATTAATAGGAAAATGAAATACTAAAGATAAGTTTAAATATAAGAGTAAAATACATGGAAACTTAAAAAAAGCACTAGAAAGAAAATAAAATTAATGGATTGGGATATTCAAAAAATGGGGAAAACTTTTTTTTCTCTTTTTAACATTTTTCCTTTTATCACTACATTATTGGGCATCCTGTCTGTAATGTGGAACCTGCCCCCTTTCACTCCCTAGTGTCTACTGAATTTTCATGTAATTTTCAAAGAAGTTTTAGGTCACAGCAAAGTCACACACAGAATACTAGACAATCCCATATACCTAACCTCCTTCCCTTTTCCTCATGCCATATTAAAACCTCTTTTATGTGGATGGTAGCATTGTTATAACTGTTATACAGATAGTGAAGCTTAGCTACTAAACATTGTCAATAGTTTACACTATAGCTTACAATTTAGATCGAATAGTTTAATAATTTTTGCCATAAAAGCATTCCCACTCCTGCACTTTCAACAAATCCCATGTTCACCTAGTCCCCCTCTCATCTCTCTCCCCAGTATCCTGGGTATTCTAACCCACCCTTCCTAATCTACGCACCTGTCAACACTGCACCACCAAACCAAATAATATCACTACCTACCTGCTCTGTCCTTCAATATGCAACTATACTCTATCGATTTACCATAGATTATGTCCATATGTGTGATGGCTCACACCTTCTCTTCTACTTCTCTCCCTTGTTAACCAATCTTTCAGACACTGGTTCTCAGAGACTGCTCACTTTCCTCAATTCAAATCAGTGAGATCATATACTGTTCATTCTCCAGTGCCTGGCTTGCTTCACTCAACATAAGGTCTTCAAAATTCATCCATGTTATTCCCTGTGTTAGCACTTTATTCCTTCTTACAACTGAGTAATATTCCATTGTATGTATGTACCACATTTTGTTTATCCATTCATCTGTTGATGGGCACCGGGGCTGATTCCAGCTTTTGGCAATTGTGAACAGTGCCGCTATGAGCATTGGTGTGCATGTATCTGTTTGTGTCTTTGCTTTCAGTTCTTCTGGATATGCATCCTGCAGTGGAATCACTGGATCATACGGAAGATCTATTGTTAATTTTCTGAGGAACCACCAAACTGTCCTCCACAGTAGCTGGACCATTCCACAATCCCACCAGCACTGGATGACAGTTCCTATTTCTCCACACCCTCTCCAACACTTATAGTCTCCTGGTTTTTTAATAGCTGCCATTCTGATGCATGTAAGATGGTATCTCATTGTACTTTTGATTTGCATTTTCCTAATAGCTAGTAATGTCAAGCATTTGTTCATGTGCTTTTTAGCCATTTGTATTTTTTCCTTGGAGAAGTGTCTTGTCAGGTCACTTGCCCATTTTTAAATGGGTTATTTGTTGTTTTACTTTTGAGATGTAGGATTTCTTTTTATATGGACGATATTAGGCTCCTATCAGAGATATGGTTGCTAAATATTTTCTCCCATTGGGTAGCCTGCCTTTTTATTTTCTTAATAATAACCTTTGAGGTGCAGAAGTTTTTAATTTTGAGGAGATCCCATTTATCTATTTTTTCTCTTGCTGCCCATGCTTTGGGTATGAAGTTCATGAAACCATTTCCTATTACAAGGTCCTGTAGATGCTTCTCTACATTGTCTTCCAAGGTCTTTATGGTTTTGGCTCTTATATTTAGATCTTTGATCCATCTTGAGTTGATTTTTTGTATAAGGTGTGAGATGGTATTCCTCTCCCATTCTTTTGGATATGGGATTCCAGTTCTCCAAGCACCACTTGTTAAAGAGGCCATTCTCTCCCAACTGAGTGGGCTTGGTGGCCTTGTAGAATATCAGATGACTGTATATGCGAGGATCTATATCAGAACTCTCAATTCTGTTGCACTGGCCAGTATGTCTATCCTTGTGCCAATACCATGCAGTTTTGAGCACTGTAGCTTTGTAGTATGTTTTAAAGCCAGGTAATGTGATACCTCCAACTTCATTTTTCTTTTTCAATGTCTTTGGCATTTCAGGGCCCCTTAACTTTCCAAATAAAATTTTTAGTTAGTTTTTCCAGGTCCTTACAAAATAGAGTGTTGATTTTTATTGGGATTGCATTAAATCTATAGATTAGTTTGGGTAGGATAGACATCTTGATGATGTTTAAACTTCCTATCCATGAAGAGGGAATATTCTTCCATTTCTTTAAGTATTCTTTGATTTCCTTTAACACTGTTGTGTAGTTTTCTGTATATAATTCCTTTACATCTTTAGTTAAATTTATTCCTAGGTATTTGATTCTTTTAGTTACTATTGTAAATAGTACTTTTATCTTGATTTCCTCCTCAGATTGCTCATTATTGGTGTACAGAAAGGTACTGATTTTTTAGCATTGTTCTTTTAGCCAGCGACATTACTGAACTCCTTTATAAGTTCTAGAAGCTTTGTTGTAGATTTCTCAGGGCTTTCTATGTATAGGATCATGTCATCTGCAAATAATGACAATTTTTACTTCTTCTTTTCCCATTTGGATGTCTTTTATATCTTTTCCTTGCCTCAGTGCTCAAGCAAGTACTTCTAAGACAACGTTAAATAGGAGTGATGATAGTGGGCATCCTTATCTTGTTCCTGATCTCAGAGGTAAGGCTTTTAGGATTTCACCATTGAAGATGATGTTAGCTTTGGGTTTTTCATATATACCCTTTATCATATTCAGAAAGTTTCCTTCTATTCCTATCTTTTGCAGTGCTTTTATCAGGAAAGAGTGCTGTATTTTGTCGAATGCTTTTTCTGCATCTATAGATATGATCATGTGAATTTTTCTTTCAATCTGTTTATGTGGACACTATATATTAATAAAAGGAGTAATCCATCAGGAAGAAAGGGCTATCATAAACATTTATGCACCTAACCAGGGTGCCTAAAAATAAATGAGTCAAACACTGGACAAACTAAATGGAGAAATAGATGTCTCTACAATTATAGTGGGGGACTTCAATACACCATTATCACCATTAGATGGAACAATCTCGATAGAGAATCAATAAAGAAACAAAGACTTTGAATAATACTTTATAGGACCTGGCCTTAAGAGACATATACAGAACAGTATATACAAATGCAGTAGGATATACATTCTTCTTGAGTGCACATGGGTCATTCTCCAGGATGGACCACATGCTAGGCCACAGAACAATACTCAATGAATTCAGAAAGTTTGAAATTATGCTAAGTAATTTCTCTGACCACAATGGAATGAAGGTGGAAATCAGTAAGGACCAGAGAACTAGATTAGGCACAAAGATATGGAAGTTGAACAACACACTCTTGAGTCGGTCAAGGAACAAATCACAAAATAAATCACTAACTACCTTGAAACGGAGGAAAAAGATGACACAAGATATCAAAATCTATGTGATTCAACAACAGCTGTACTGAGAGGGAAATTCTAGCAGTAAATGCCTATATTAAAAAAGAAGAAAGAGCTAAAATCAAAGACCTAACCACACAACCAGAGGAATTAGAAAAAGAACAAACTATACACAAAGGAAGTAGAAAAAGGAAATAACAAAAATTAGAGCAAGAATAAATTAAACTGAAAATAAGAAAGCACTAGAAAAAAATATAAAATTGGTGTTTCAAGATCAATAAAATTGACAAACTCTTAGTTATACTAACAAAGAAAAAAAAGAGGACGTGCAAATACATAAAATAAGAAACAAGGAAGGAGATATCACACTGATCCCACAGATATAAAGAGTATCATAAGAGGTTACTTTGAAAAATTCCATGCCAACAGGATGGACAATATAAGGAAATAGACAATTTCCTAGAAACACACAAGCAGCCTAGATTGGCTAAAGAAGAATTTGATGAACTCAATGGACCAATCAAAAGCAATGAGACAGAATTAGTCATCAAAAACCTACCAACTAAGATGAGCTCAGTACCATATGGCTTCACAGGTGAGTTCTACCAAACATTCTGGAAAGAACTTACACCAATCATGCTGAAACTCTTCCAAGAAATTGAAAAGGAGGAAACATTGCCTAACTTATTCTATGATGTCAACATCACCCTAATACCAAAGCCAAAGAAAGACATCACAAGAAAGGAAAATAATACACCAACCTCTCTAATGAACTGAGATGCTAATATTCTCAAGAAAATACTTGCTAATCTTATTCAACAATAAGGTATCAAATGAATTATTCACCATGACCAAGTGGGTTTCATCACTGGATTGTAAGTATGGTTCAACATAAGAAAATAATTCAATACAATACAGCACACAAACAGATTTAAAAATATCAAATGTTCATCTCTATAGATGCAGAAAAAGCAGTCGTCAAAATACAATACCCTTTCCTGATAAAAGCCCTACAAATGATAGGAATAGAAGATAGTTATCCTCAACATGATAAAAGGCATATATGAAAAACCCACAGTTAACATCATATTCAATGGAGAGATCCTAAAACTTTCCCTTTAAGTTTGGGAACAAGACAAGGATGCCCACTTTCACCATTCCTATTTAAAATTGTGTTAGAAGTATTTGCTCATGCACTTAGAGAAGAAAAAGATAAAAAAACCCATCTAAATATGAAATGAAGAAGTAAAATATTTCACTATTTTCAGGCAACATGATCCTATACATAAAAAGCTCAGAGAAATCTACAACAAAGTACCTAGACCTTATAAAGGACTTTAGTCAAGTGGCAGGTTATGAGATCAATGTGCAAAAATCAGTAGCATTTCTGAACAGGAACAATGAAAATTTTAGGAGGATTTTTTTTAAAAATCCCATTTACAATAGCAACTAAAAGAATAAAATATTTATGAATAAATTTAAGAAAAGATGTAATGACTGTTAGGCAATAAACTACACACTGATAAAGAAAATGAAAGAAGACTTAAATAAATGGAAGAATATTCCCTGTTCTTAGGAAGACTAAACATCATAAAGATGTCCATCCCATGCAAACTGATCTACAGATCCCAATAAAAATCACCACAGCATTTTTTACTGAATTGGAAAACCTAACTATGAAATTTATTTCGAAGGGCAAGAGGCCCTGAATCGCCACAGATATATTGGGGAAAAAAAGTGAAACCAGAGTAATCACACTACATGACTTTGAAACATACTGCAAAGCTACAGGGGTAAAAACTGCATGATAGTAGTACAAATATAGACATACTGACCAATGGAACTGAATTGAGAGTTCTGATATAGATCCTCATATACAGTCAAATGATATTTGACAAGGTCACCAAAGCCATTCAACTGAGTGAATATGGTCTCTTCAACAAATGGCACATGGAGACCTGTATATCCATACCCAAAAGAATGAGAGAGGAACACCAACTCACACCTTATACAAAAATTAAGTCAAGATGGATCAATGATATAAATATAAGAGACAAGACCATAAAGATCTTGGAAGATAATGTAGGGAAGTATCTACAGGATCTTGTAATAAGAAATGGTTTCATGAAGTTCACACTCAAAGCAAGAGGAATGAAAGAAAAAATAGATAAATGGGACCTTCTTAAAATTAAAAACTTTTACACCTCAAAAGAGTTTGTCAAGAAAGTGAAAAGATAGCCTACTCAGTGGGAGAAAATATTTGGTAACCATATATCTGATAAGGGCATAATGTCCTGCATATATAAAGACCTTCTACTCCTCGAAAAGGAAAAGAAAATCAACCCATTTAAAAAATGGGCAAGTGGTTTGAGGAGACACTTCTCCAATGAAGAAATGGATATGGCTATAAAGCACATGAAAATATTCTGAACATCACAAGCTCTTAGGGAGATGCAAATCAAAATACAATGAGATATCATCTTATACCCATTAGTCTGGTGGCTATTAAAAAAAAAAAGTGGACTATAGGTGATGGAGAGGATGTGGAGAATGGGAAACCCCATCCACTGCTGGTGGGACAGTAGAATGGTGCAACCATTGTGGAGAACATTATGGCAGTTCCTCAGAAAACTAACTATAGAACTACCATATGATCCAGCAATTCCACTTCTGTATAGCAGAAGAATTGAAAATAAGGACATAAACAGATATATGCACAGCAATGTTCATAGCACCACTATTCACTATGGCCAAATGTTGGAATCAACCCGAATGCCCTTCAACAAATGAATGGATAAAGAAATTGTAGTATAAAAATACAATGGAATATTACTCATCTGTAAGAAGGAATGCAGTATTAACACATGGAATAACATGGATGAATCTTGAGGACCTTATGTTTAGTGAAGCAAGCCAGGCATTGATGGACAAATATTACATGACCTCACTGATATGAATTAAGCAAATTGAGCAGACTCACAGAGATAGAGTCTGCAATATTGGGTTTCAGGAAATAGAAAGGGAGAAGAAATTTGTGATACAATGCCTATATGGGCAAAATCTATGATAAGGTGGAAGTGTGTAGTTGTGGAGTGGAGTGACATGATGGTGGTGCAGTGATTCTATTGGGTTAGGAGTCCACATATTTTGGGGTGTTAGTTTATGGATGGGTGTTTGGACTGTCCATGTATCTGGGGTGTGTGTGGGGGAGGGAGCTGGCAAAAACTGGCATTGGTTGGTACATGCTTGAAACTACAATGATGGGTATGCTCTTTTGGCAATAGGGCAAGGTAGGGTTACTGGTTTAGGGCATTTGATATGGTGGGCAATTGGGACAAGGTGCACCAGGGACAGGCTTCTAAGGAGTGTTCAAATGTTCATCTTGACATGGTGTGTTATATCAGTGGGTGGAGACCCACAGAATGAGTGGAACAGTGATGGACTCCCATCCTGGCAAGGCAGCTATGTTTCCAAATTGAGGAGCAGAGGTCTTTTGAGAGTATGGGTGGTGCCCAATAGGGGAAGACAGACCATTGTGTCAAACCCTCAGTGTTGTTGCAAGTAACTATGAATCTGGTCCTGCAAAGAGTGAAGCCTGGTGGCTGCCATGGGTCTTGATGGGAAGCAGAGAGTTGAATAGAATAGATGGAAGAGGAAACATTTTGAGGGCAATCAAAGTGTTCTACATGATCTTGCAATGATGGATACAGGCCATGTTAAGTTCCATCAAAATTTATAAAAGTGTATGGTCCAAATGTAAACCATAATATAAACCACTGATCATGGTTGGTAAATATGTTTCAATATTTGTACATTGGTTGTAACAAATATACCAACCACATATAAAATGTTATTAATAGAGGAAGGGGGGAAAGCAAGAAGATGTTGGATATATGGAAGTCCCCTATATTTGATATGTGACCTTGCTGTGACCTAAAATTTCTTTAAAGACAAAATGAAAAAAGTAAGGCACTGGGGGTATAAATGGAAGAAGAAGTCACTATATATACAGGAAAACAGATCTTGCCATGATAAAGGCAAAATGTCCAAAAAATTTATATTTTTTCATTACTTTTTATTTTCCCAAATTTGTTTATTTTTTAATGTTTTTGTATTTTATTTCCTACTTTTAAAACCATTATTAATATTTGATTTTCTTATTAATTGTATTTGGCTATTTTAGTGACTTCATTTTTTAAGAAATTTTGGATCACTGTTAGGTTGAGGCTAAGGTAGAACAAAAAAACTTGACTATGGAAGAATTGCCAGTGAAAAGTGGTTTGTCAAAGAAAAGTGCTTTACTGAGAGGTTTACTTTAATGTTTGATCTATGTGTAAGCCTGACACCTCCAGAGAAAGAACAATTTCTTGGTAACAGAACAGAGTTCAAAATGGGAGTTTTAAATCAGAAAGACTCCTGTTTTCTCATGCCCTATACAAAAACTCAAGGTGGATCAAAGATGTAAATATAAGACTATAAACTTTACACCCAAAGCAAGAGCAACAAAAGAAAAAGTTCATAAATTGGACCTCCTCAAAATTAAAAGCATTGCACTTCAAAGGAGTTTGTCAAGAAAGTGAAAAGTCAGCTTAATCTATGGGAGAAAATATTTGGTAACCATCTAACCGACAATGGCTAATATCTAGTATATATAAAGAAGTCCTACATCTCAAAAAAAAAAATGAAACATATTTCAAAAGACATGTCTCCCAAGAAGAAACACGATTGCTAAAAAGCACATGAAATGATGCTCTATTTCTCTAGATATTAGGGAAATGCAAATCAAAATTACAATGAGATACCATCTTACACCCATTAGACTGGTGATATTAAAAAAAAAGAAAGTGTGAATATTCTCTTTGTCCTGATTGTGTGATAATCAGGGTAGGCTAAACATTCCCTACATTAGAAACCATGAATGTGTCCCCAGAGCTAGTTTTTCTCCCTAGGTCTGGTTTTGGGAATGCTAGTGATAAACTATGCCTGATTTATTATATGACTTTTCTGTATGGGAAATGACTGTAACTCTAGGTATCTTTGGTCAACTTTAAGAGATATAACAAGGGGAAAGATGTGGCTCAAATGATTGGGCATCTGTCTCCCATATGGAGGGACCTGAGTTCGGTCCCTGGGACATCCCGGTAAAAGTAAAACAATGAAAAATATAGAAGGTATATACGCCGCCAGGCCCCATGTGTGGGTGAGCCACCAGGCCCCATCTGCGGGTAAGCCACGAAGTCCGAGTGGGTGAGCTGCCAAGCTTTGTGTGTGGGTGTGCTGCCAGGCCTCGTGAGCCATGCAGCAACATGATAATGTAACAGGAGAGTGACACAAGGGAGAGCCAAGATAAAATGAGTGGAAAAACCAAGATCTAAGGTGGCACAGGCAGTAGGATACCTCTCTCCCATATCGGAGGTTCCAAGGATTGAATCCCAGTGAAGACAGGAGGAGAAGGATGAGAAGAAAGGGCAGGAAACGGACACAGAGTTGCCCAGCAAAAGGACACAGAAACAGCAAAAATGGGGTGGGGGCCGTAAAAATAGATAAAAGTAAGTAAGTTAATAAATAAATAAATAAATCCTTAAAAAATGTATAGGGGAGGAAGATACAGACTATAGTTAGTAGTAATACTTTGATGATGCTTTTTTAATATATGTTAACAAATGTTTCACAGTAAAGTGGGGTGTTTGGGAGGGGGTTGGTGATGTGTGGGAGCCCTGTAGGACGTTAGGCATGGTTGTTTTGTAAGTTCTTGATGTTTGCTGAACACTTATAGTTTATGTATGTTCATGTATGAATGATATACTTCAATAAATTGTTTAAAAAAAAAAAGAACTGCAAAAAATCCCGCAAAAAACGGAGAACTAGTTATTGGAGAGGATATGGAGGGAAGGGAACACTTATCCACAGCTGGTGGGAGTGTAGAATGGTGCAGCCACTATGAAGGATAGTTTGGCAGTTCCTCAGGAAGCTAACTATGTAACTGCCATATGATCCAGCAAATCCACTGCTGGGTATAGACCCAGAAGAACTGAAAGCAGGAACATGAATAGTTACAAGAATACCACTGTTCATTGCAGGATTATTTACTATTGCCAAAAGTTGGAAGTAATCCAAATGTCCATCAACAGATGAATGGATAAGCAAACTGTGGTATGTACATACAATGGAATATTACTCAGTTGTAAGAAGGAATGTAGTATTAACACACAGGATAACATGATGAATCTTGAAGTCTTTGGGTCGAGTAAAGTAAGCTAGGCACTGAAGGACAAATTTCCATTAACTCACTCATAAAACTTAATCAAATTGAGCAGATTCCCTGAAATAGAGTCTGGAAGATAGGCTATCAGGAGCCAGAATGGAGTAGAGTCTGGTGAGCTAATGCCCATATGGGCAAAATCTATGATAAAGTGGAAGGCTGTGTTTGCAAAGTGGATGGACATGGGAGTGGTGTGATTGAGTTTGCTGGTGCTAGTCTGTGAGGCAGAGTAGGATGATAGGGTTGGGTTGGACTACCAGTCAAACTGGGGAGAGGATTGGGGGAAGGAGCAGGGGAAATCTAAGTATTTGGAGGTCTTTGGTTAAAACTAAAGGTTTGGGAATATTCTTTGGGCAAATATGGCAGGGGAGGGGCACTCGTGCAGGGTATCAGTGGTGAAGGAATGTGTGGGTAAAGATGAACCTGAGACATGCTTCTGTGGAATATGAATGTGTTCATCTTTTCATTGTGTGTTAGCTCAGTGGATGGAGACCCACACAGTGAACAAGAAAATATTAAATCCCCAGCCTGTAGAGCCCTGCTATGTTGTCAAATAAAGGGAAAATAATCTTTTGAGTACTATGTTACCAGATTTTGTCTAGGTTCTTGACTATGCTGCAAAAAATGTATTTCAAGAGCACACCACGTTAATTATGCCAGTAATTTATTAAGGTAAGGAGGGAAGAGAAATGGGAGAAAATAATAGATCATAGGTTCCAAGTAGAGAGGAAGAGGCTGAAGAGTGATAAAGAAGACTGATTTACAGACTACAATTTTCCATTATAAATTATAAATGTCCAGGTATTACTTGCATGTTGAACCATGTGGGGACTCACAGTGAGAGCAGGGTGCAGAAGGCAAGAGACAGAGAGAGAGATTCAGCCGTTTTGCTTGCTTTTTAAACCATTAATTATTCCTCCCCCCCCCCTTTGCTAATGGCATGGAAGGAGTTCAAGCTCTTTGCTGGTTTGATTGATTACCCCACCCATCAATCCGCTGGGAGTGCCCAATGACAATGTCCCTGGAGAATATCTGGGGCTTCTCCTGACTTCCGGAGGAAATCTTGTACCAAATGACAGAATCTCATGAGAATCTTGCAGCAGCCGTCTTGGTGGTATTTATATCCACATGGACTTCTTGCCAGGTTCTAGATCCATCTATGGATTCCCTATCTAGCGTGCTTCATTCCCACCTCAGAGGGTTTACACCTTTATTCTTCAAGGGGTGCTGAAGGGAGATGGTCATTCTTCTGTAATTACTCCCTGCTGGTTAGGGGCAGTAGGCCCTACCTGACAAGTTGTATAACCCTCTGGCTATTTTTTTCTTGGGTGGAGGAAGACGATCTGGTATCCTGGGCAAAGATGGATGAAGTCCCCATATGGCTAAAAATATGTTGATTCTGGAAGAAATAAATTTGATTAGAACGTTGAGGATATATGGTCCCACTAAGATGATACTAGACAACAAAAGTAGAAATGGCCAGGTGCCTGTAAAGGTTGCATTTTCCCAAAGTTAGTTGAAAAGAGTATTGTTCTTTCAGTTATCTTATGCTGTTGGTTAATTCTAGGGAGAGATTGCAATAGCATATGGAGTTAGATATAAATTTCCAATCCCAGTTCTTATGGTAGAGGAGAGGAATGAGAAGTCACGTTGTCCTTCTTAGTTAAGCTACAGGACATGAAAACAAAGTTAATTAAAGGGTGTCTGGTTTGCCCTCCCCCTAGCTATAGGCATTTGGATTAAAGTTAGAGTGAACAGCTGGCTTTGACACAGACACTGCTTAGCTTTGTTTTTGAAGAGGTATTTTAGGTTGTCCAATGACTGGCACTTGTATGTCCCTTCAGATGCTTTTGGTGAACTGGCACATTCTTAGGCAGATGGCTTCACTCAGGTTTAGTGCACCAAGCTGGGAATTCCTTTAACTTTAATAACTGTGGGAATGATCAGAACTAAAGACTAAAGTTTCTTCCATTTTGACTCTAATTGAGAAAGAGGCTTGTTTACTTGCCAGGTTTAGATCAGAACCTGGTTTCCAGGTCCTGGGTGAGAAAAGATTGCCCCTTGGACCATATCAAAGGGGCTAAGCTGAAGTGGGCACTAGCCACCTCATTTGCTGTTTCCCTTCTGAAGGGAAATGCTTAGCCCTGGCAGGATGGCCAGTCCTCCCCTAGTTATGAGTGAGACAGATTCCAGAAGAAGGGCTAGGAGGGAGATCTGGGTTAAGCGTGTTTTCCACCGGGTGTGGGGTGAGGATTGAGAGGTTGCCCCCAGGTTAATTTGGTGGCTTTTTAAAAATAAAAGGGCTGTTGACCCCACTGTTCTCAGGCAAGGTGACCTATTTTTATCTTATAGGCACATTCATTAAGTACTTAGAAAATGAAGTTTACCAGGACTTTTTACATGTTCAGTGTCCATCTGCATATTATCTAGAATAGAAAAGGTATCACCACAATCACCAGGCATATATGTAGAGTAAGATATAGATACAGTCCTTAATACTAATTAATGCACTACTCAATGCATAAGTTTTTCTTTGAACTGCAATTAATAGATTTAAGTTTCAGGTTTGCAATACCTTCCATGTTATCTCTCCATGGGAGCATGCCATAAAGCCAATTGTGTTTAAGTTTTACTCCCATTACTCTGGTGATCATTGCTCCACTTGGTATGTTCTTCACACAGCCAGCATGCTGCAGCACCATTAACCCTAGAGAGATGCTAGGGAAGTAGGTTCCAGTATTCCACTGGCCTGGTGCATACCACCCTTCAGCACTATGAAACAGTGCCAGTCTAGAGGTGATATCTATTGTACATTTGGCTATATCGAGCCATCTTTGGCTGCTGCAGGAGTTTGAAACTGCAACATAGCCTCCATCAACTGTAGGAGCACAACTAGAGATGTAAGTAGGCACCTTTATTATTTTAGAGGTCAGTGACCAACCTAGTCAATAACTCAAATGGAGAGGCAAATTGCTGTGTTTTGAAGACCTGGTTTGAAGGCACAATACAGTTTGGCAATTTTGAAGTCTATATCTTGATTTTTAACATATCAAATGAATTTAACAGTTTAGTGCTTTGCTTCTTACTTCTATACTTTAACATGAAGATGTTAATTAGCAGTTATTTTATGTTAGTAGTACAGGAAAAACTATTTTTTCCATTTTTCAATTGAAAACCGAAGATTCCCAATCGAATCAAGATTACCTTTCATTACCACTGCTTGAATATGTAGATTCAGGTGGCTTCTGACAGGTTTCATTGCTATGAAATTAGTTTTTGCCATTAATATCAATTTAGGTTCCTAATTAGTAATAGCTTCCCAGAATTAGCCATTTAAATGCTTCAGTTTAGAAGATGCTTTTACAAACCCTTTATAATTACCTACAACCACATAGACTAGTTAATTTCCCTTAGATGATGGAATTTATCTTATCCATTTCAAAAAGGGCAGATATACATTTCTTTAACTTAATTTCTTAACTCTTAGTTATAGTTTCTAGTAAGTTTTTACTTTAAGGCGAATTGGATACCTTTATTAACTAAGCAACAAGAATTTTATTAGTAACAACTTTGCTAAGTTTCCTGCTTTTCTAGCAGTTGAGCCAATTGTACTTGTGATTTATACATTAAATCCACTCACAAGACTGTATTGACATTTAAAGACTCATTTTTAAGTTACTGTTCACTTTTAACCAATTTGTAACAGGTGAACACCAGCTCTGATTTATTAGGCACAAGCAAACTTTCAAAGTTAAACACAGATTTCAAAGTTGAACAGAAAGTTAAGCACAGATTAAAACAGAACAGAGAATTTTATACCCTTAGGATTTCTAGGAACTTTCTGATCTTAATTGATAGCACATAAGGTTTCTTATTTTCCAGGAGAGGTTTAGTAACCAGTTTGGATCTTGATCTCTATTCACAACTTTTATAGGCACAACTGAGCTTAAAGTAATTGAAGTTTGAGGTGTATTTCCTCATTTCTTTAAGGAGACATGACATGAGGTTTCTGGACCTCAGATATATCTGTCCTTTTCTTTTACACTGGTTTAACTGGAATTCAGGGTCCCATACAGAGGCTAGTCTTGGCTATACTGGCAATGTAGACCAGCAGTAGGCAAGATCCCTGATTCCTGAGAAGACGCTCCTATGGGGAGTGTAGTGGTAGGCTAGAGACTAAGCCCATTACTAAAACGCTGCTTTGAGCTTTTTAGTCGATGGTTCTGATGTTCCACAGTCCAAGTCTGATTAAAACATTCACCATTCCAAAAATTTTGGAGCTGATGCTTTGGTCTTGATGTCATGTGAATTTAATCCAGAGCATTATGGATGGGTGTTTCCATGGCTGACCTAGGTCTTGGGGTATGCCTGAAACCCCAAAGTTCAGACCAAAGCCCAAGATGGGTTGGAGCAGTTATCCAAACTGAAGCACCTGAGAAAAGTCTCAGAGGACATTTGGCTGCCCTCTGATTGGAAGGGTTCAAGGAATGGGGTCTGTTCAGAGTATACTGCTCTGGTTTTCAGTACTCTTGCATTCCAGAGTCTGAGACTGACTGCACTGTTACCCAAACAGAAGCTCCTAAGCTAAATCTCAGGGAACATTTGGCTGCTCTGTGAATCAAAGTACCTAAGGCCTCTTAGGTCTTGGGGGACATTCAGAGTTACTTCTCTGGTTCCTGCCAACCTTAGAATCACAGAGACCCTCCTGCTGGGCATTTTCAAGTTCTTCTGGACTTGAAAGATAGACCGAATAGATTTTGGGGTCAAATAGATTTCAGACTGAAGCTGTCAAGCCAAATATTGCTCCTTCTCAGAGAAGGGGCAAAAAGCCTCTTCTACCTATTCTTACAGAAGTATTAAAAGCAGTCATAGGAACTGGTAGCTTCTCAGTTATGCTAGCCATCAAGAGGCCATTAAGTGATAAGAGATCAATTGTTTTAGCTAAGGGGGTTTGAGACCTGAGGCAATAACTTTCTCACTAGCAAATGCATTTTCACTTTCCCAGTTTTCAAGACATTCAAAAGCAATTTAACACAAACCTGTAATCAGAAATTCAGTAGTAAGCAGTAGAAAGGTAAAACATCAGTAAAGTTATTTATGAAAGGAGCCCTGGCCTGCGCCCCCCCTGGGTAAGAGAACTCCCATAACATCAATCTTTGGTCCTGCCTGCTGCCTTCCAAACCCATCCTAGACCAGGTAGCAGGGTGTGGTCAATAGGAAGGCAGGTTTGCAAAAGCGTGAACTCACGGGGTGATTGGCCCCCGGCTCTGAGTCATTTCCATCATTGCCACCAAGGAGATACGGTGGAAGATGGCAATGGAAGCCAGGCCTGAGACAGGCTTGCTGCCTGCTAAAACAGCTTGAAAAAGCAGGTTAGCAGTGCTCGGAGATTAGCCGGGGGAACTCTGTCTTGGCAGGACCTTGCTTTGAGCCCCTGCCCTTTGCCCCTGACCTCCTGGCTGGGGTCAGGTCTCACAAGCGTAGGTTCACCAGGCACAGATGCATAGAATTCCCACACCCTGGCCTCTTCCCTCCAAGGATTACATCCCATGGAGGCTTATATGAGAACCTGTTTAAAATGGATAAACAAAAGAAGGCATTAAGCAGTCTGTAGGCCATAGTTTCACTCACCAATAACCTCCTGGGTGGCAGCACCAAATATGTAACAATTTTGTCTAGGTTCTTGACTTTGCTTCAAAAAATGAATTTAAAGAACACATCACATTGATTAGGCCAGTAATTTATTAAGGTAGGGAGGAAAGTGAAATGGGAGAAAATAATAGCTCATAGTTCCCAGTTAGAAGGGGCTGAAGAGTGAAAAAGAGGACTGATTTACAGACTACAATTTTCCATTATAGATTATAAATGCCCAGGTTTGCCTTGTGTGTTGATCCATGTGGGGGGACAAGGCGAGAGCATGCTGCAGAACGCAAGAGACAGAGAGAGAGATTCAGGCTTTGCATTTGCTTTTCAAACCATTAATTATTCCACCCCCCTGCTAATGGCATGGGAGGAGTTCTAGCTATTTGCTGTTTGATTGGTTACACCACCCATCAATCCCCCAGGAGGACCCAATGATAATGTCCTTGGAGAATATTTGGAGCTTCTTCTGGTCTCCAGAAAAATCTTCTTCTGAATGGCATTATCTCACGAGAATCTTCCACCAGCTATCTTGGGGGCATAAAATCCACATGGACTTCTTGCCAGGTTCTAGATCCATTTATTGGTTCCCTATCTAGCCTGCTTCACATGGGCAGTGCCTAATAAAAGAAAACAGGGCAATATGACAAGCCCTCAATTTTATTGCAAGTAACTATGAATCTTATTTTTCAAAAATTAAAACTTATGGTTGCCGTAGTTTCTGTGGGGAAGGGGTGAGAAGAATAGAATAAATGGAACACAGGGCATTTTTAGAGCATTAGAATTGTTCTGCATGATCTTGCAATAGTATATACAAGCCGTTTTAAATTTCATCGAAAGCTATTAAATTGTATGTTCCAAAACGCAATCTATAATGTCAGCCATTGATCATGCTTAGTAACAATGCTTCAATATTTGTGCATCAATTGTAACAAATATGCCACCAACATATAAAATGCTATTAATTGGGGTACGTTGAAAAGGGGGAGGTTGTGGCTGTATGGGAAGCCAGTATATTTTCTATTTGACATTTTTGTATTCTAAAGCTACTTTGAAGAAAAAATGAAAGAAAAAAAAGATACTGGGGTTATGTAGGGAAGAAAATGTCATTGTATTGACAAGAAAAGAGATTTTACAGTGATGAAAGATGCAATGTATATTTTTTATATTATTGCAGTTTTTAATTTTATTTTTATGTTTTATTAGTTCTTTTGAAACTATTATTGTTTCATTTTCTTATTAATTTTAAGTGGTCATGTTTTTGGCTTCATTTTTGGAGAAGTTTTAGATTTCAGAAGGATCACAACTGTGGCAGGGGATGATCACTGATGAGGCGTGTCAGTCATGGGGGATGTATTGGGAGGAGCATGTCTCTCAGGCATATGAGTATTTTCAATTGTTCTTTGGGCATTGTCTCAGTACATGAAGTTCCACACAATAACCAAAAGAAGATTGAATTCCTACTGGGGAGTACTGGTATATTCTCAAAAAGGATGACAATAATCCCCTGAGAACAAGGGCAGAGCCTAGGGAAGGAAGAGAGACTATTACTTCAGGCCGTTTTGTGTAATTGAAATTTAGCTTAGTATTTTATATTGCTTAAGAATTACCTCCTTAAAGCCTCCTTGTTACACAAATGAGACCTTATTCTAAGCCAAACTCACCATATGAAAAACTACCTTCCCTCCAGTGAGGGACATTACTCCAAGGAATGAACCCCCCTGGCACTGAGGGCTAATTACTAAGTGCCAACTAGCAAAGCATCTGGAAAAGACACTGGACAAATAAGGGAAGTATTAAATATTAATGAGTTTTAAGGCTAAGAGATTTCAAAGTAAGTCAGAAGCTTATTCCAGAGTTTACGTTCATGCACATCTCATCAGGTTCTCAGTGATGTCATAGTAAATATTTCCTCAAACTGTGGGTCTCCTTGGGGCTTTAGAGACATCCATACACTATGTAGGGCAGAATGTTCAGGAATTTGGCACCTTGTCAATGGGCTTTCCTTTGGAATTTATGCCCCCCAGTATAACAAACAAAGTTAAACTCATTTATAGTTTCCCCATATATGGCTCTTGTGTTCCTTTTATGTGAACCTATATTTAGCATTATACTTGTAAAATATTTGTCACAGAGAAGTAAATCTTTGATCTAAGGCATTCAACTGATTGGATAAAAGCATCACCCATTGCTGATGCAACCTCCCTGATTGATGGAGATGTAATCAGACATCCATGAAGTAAACTCACTGGTGATTGAAGTCTGTAAATGCTCTTGTATTACAATTAGCCCAGTGCTTGCTAGACCTAACACCTGGACAAATTATCAGGCCGAGTTGACACATTAGCCTAACCATGACAGTCCACCGCTTGTCAACTCAGCAACCATACACATTACCCTAAACCATACTTATTCTCTAAGTAAAAACAATAACAGACAAGCATACATATATGTTTCCACCTAACAATGTTCAACTCCCCTGGGTACAACCAGAAACACATTAATTCCCCACAGAATAGGGTACATGTCCTTGGATAATAGTCACTCTTAAACTTTACATCTTTAAATATTATGAAATGAAATTAATACAACTTTTCATATGATAGGGGAAAAGTTTGGGGAAGAAAACAAAGAAATTTGTTTTGTGTATATATACAATCATACTTATAACAAAACAAGAAAGAAGGATTCATGACTATTACAGTCCTCATTTCTGTAACTGGTGACATGGTTGAAATTCATATTTATCACTACCTTCTTCCACTACCCATTCGGTGTTCTAGTTACCTTCAACAAACACTTCAGCTGGCCGTGGTTCTTTGCCTGGTGGGGTGACCCAAGCTTTCATTCCTGAAGATTCTGGGCCATTGTTAGCCCTGCTTGAATTGGTTTGTTGCAATTTTTCATGGACTTTAATCACAGGGCAAGGCAGTACTAGGAGATGCCGAAGAGAGAATCTCCTGCATTGCAGGCAAACTCTTCTTTTCCCCCATTATGTAGATGTAGTCCTATTTCCCCTTGATAGTCAGTATCAGTCACCCCAGCCAGTACAGTAATTCCCTTCTTTGCCTGTTGATTCACAGGTAAGAGGAGCCCAAAGTGGCCAGGTGGCAGTCTTAACTTCCATTACAATGGAATAATTGTTGTATTCCCTGGCAGAAGCACTCCTTTTGGGACTAAAACCTGTAGAACAGCAGAGCTTAAGGTTGCAGGGACAGGAAGCAAACATTTTCCTAGTGGGTCACTAGGGGTAGTAGTGAGTGGTGCCTCACCCATTTTTATCCCTTGATTCCTAGACCCATAAATCCTCGTTATGGGAGAAACAACACCACAGAGAGGATGCTGATTTAGAGCATACACACCCTCCTGGAGAGCATTGCCCCAGCCCTGCAAGGTATTGCCACCTAGTTGGCACCATAATTGAATCTTCAAAAGGCCATTCCACAATTCTGTTAACCCAGCTGCTTCAGGGTGATTGGGAATATATAAGACCAGTGAATTCTATGGGCTTGTGATCTTTCCCACACATCATTTGCTATAAAATGGGTTCCTTGATCAGAAGCAATGCTGTGTGGAATGCCATGGCAGTAGATAAGACATTCCTTAAGTCCACAGATGTTAGTTTTGGAAGAAGCATTGCATGCCAGAAATGCAAACCCATAGCCAGAGTATGTGTCTCTTCCAGTTAAAACAAATTGCTGCCCCTTCCATCGTGGAAGTGGCCCAATGTAGTCCACCTGCCACCAGGTAGCAGGCTGATCACCTCGAGGAATGGTGCCATATCGGGTGCTGAGTGTGGGTCTCTGCTGCTGGCAGATTGGGCGTTCAGCAGTGGCTGTAGCCAAGCCAGCCATGGTGAGGGGAATTCCATGTTGCTGAGCCCATGCATAACCTCCATCCCTACTTCCATGGCCACTTTGTTCATCAGCCCATTGGGCAATGACAGGAGTGGCTAGGGAAAGAGACTGAGCATTAGCCACAGAGTGGGTCATCTTATCCACTTGATTATTACACTCTTCCTCTGCTAAAGTCACCCTATGGTGAGCATTCATGTGGGACACAAATATGTTCATGTTTTTTGCCCACTCAGAAAGGTCTATCCACATAGCTCTTCCCCAGACCTCCTTGTCACCAATTTTCCAATCATGTTCCTTCCAAGTCCCTGACCATCCAGCCAAACCATTGGCAACAGCCGATGAATCAGTGCACAAATGCAAGTCTGGCCGTTTCTTCTTCAAAGCAAAATGAACAACTAGGTGCACTCCTCAGAGTTCTGTGACCAGGGAGGTTTTACCCTCACCGCTTTCCTTCAGGGATGTCCCAGAAAAGGGTTACAGTGCTGCAGCTGTCCACTTTTGGGTGGTACCTGCACATTGTGCAGTACCATCTGTAAATCAAGCCCGAGTTTTCTCATCCTTAGTTAACTGATTGTAAGGGACTCCCCAAGAGACCAAAGTTATGGGCTGGGAAAGAGAAGGTAACATGGTAGGGGTGATTAGCATGGGCATTTGGGCTGCTTCCTCATGTAACTTACTTGTGCCTTCAGGACCTGCTCGAGCTCTATCTCGTATATACCACTTCCACTTTATTATGGCATGCTGCTGTGCATGCCCAACTTTATGGTTTGGTGGGTCAGACAATACCCAGCTCATGATAGGCAACTCAGGTCTCATGGTAACTTGATGGCCCATGGTTAAGTGTTCAGTCTCTACTAAGGCCCAGTAGCAAGCCAAAAGTTGCTTCACAAAAGTGGAGTAGTTATCAGTAGAGCATGCCAAGGCTTTGCTCCAAAATCCTAAGGGTCTACATTGTGATTCCCATATAGGTGCCTGCCAAAGGCTCCATACAGCATCTCTATTTGCCACTGAAACTTCCAGCACCATTGGATCTGCTGTATCATATGGTCCAATTGGTAGTGCATCTTGCAAAGCAGCCTGGACCTGTCGCAGGGCTTCCTCTTCTTCCTGTCCCCAATCAAATCTAGCAGCTTTTCTGGTCACTCGGTAAATGGGCTGGAGTAGCACACCCAAATGCGGAATGTGTTTTCTCCAAAATCCAAAGAGGAAAACTAAGCATTGTGCCTCTTTTTTGGTTGTAGTAGGGGCCAGGTGCAACAGTTTATCCTTTACTTTTGAAAGGAGATCTTGACAGACCCTACACAACTGGACACCTAGAAATTTCACTGAGATGGAAGGACCTTGTGTTTTTGTTGGATTTATCTCCCAACTTCTCTCATGCAAATGCTTTACCAATACATCTAGAGCCTTTGATACTTCTTGTTCATTAGGTCCTACCAACATGATATCATCAATATAATGGACCAGTGTGATGTCTCATGGGAGGGAGTGATGATCAAGGTCCCTGTGGAAAATATTATGACATAGGGTTGGAGAGTTGATGTACCCCTGAGGCAGAGCAGTGAAGGTATACTGCTGTTCTGGCCAGCTGAAAGCAAACTGTTTCTGGGGGTCCTTACTAATGGCAATTGAGAAAAAAGCATGTGCCAGATCAACAGCTGCATACCAGGTACCAGTGTAAGTGTTGATTTGCTCAAGCAATGATACTACATTTGGGAGAGCAGCTGCATTGGAGTCACCACCTTGTTAAGTTTACGATAATCTACTGTCATCCTCCAAGTTCCGTCTGTTTTCTGCATGGGCCAAATAGGAGAGTTGAATGGGGATGTGGTGGGAATCACCACCCCTGCATCCTTCAAATCCTTTATGGTGGCACTAATCTCTGCAATCATTCCAGGATTCCAGTATTGCTGTTGATTTACTATTTTGCTTGGCAGATGTAGTTCTAGAGGCTTCCACTTGGCCTTTCCAACCATAACAGCCCTCAAGCCACAAGTCAGGGATCCAAGGTGGTGATTCTGCCAGTTACTGAGTATGTTTATTCCATTTATACATTCTGGAACTGGGGAAATAACAGCAGAATGGGTCCGGGGACCCACTGGACCCACTGTGAGATGGACCTGAGCTAAAACTCCATCAATCACCTGACCTCCATAAGACCCTCCTCTGACTGGTGGACCACAGTGATGTTTTGGTTTTCCTGGAATTATTGTCACTTCTGAGCCAGTGTCTAATAATACCAAAAATGTCTGATCATTTCCTTTTCCCCAATGCACAGTTACTTTGGCAAAAGTCTGTAGGTCTCCCTGGGGAAAGGTGGGAGGAAGATTAACAGTATAAATTTTTATCGGTTTAACAGGATCCTTCTCCAAGGAGAACTGGCCTTCTCCTAATTCAAGGGGCTCTGGGTCTGTAAAGTGTCTCAAGTCTGGGAATTGATTAAGGGGCTGTGATTCTCTGCATTTGTAATTTGAGATAGGGTTTTCTTCACTCTACCTAGAACTCTTCTGCTTATGTAAATCCAGAAGAAATTTAGTAGACTGCCCATGTATTTCACTTCTAGGTACCCCATGATCTATTAGCCAACAACATAACTCCATGTGACTCAGACTATTCTGTGTGCTGTTTGCAATCTGTCTTTCATTGTGGTAGTCATGCCCACCTTGCCTTTGGTGATTAACTGCTGACACTTTACTTTTACTGGACTGAGATCCAATCATCCACATAATGTTTAAGGATTCCAATTCCATTACAGTCCTCCCTACAGTAATATTTGGACTGCAGAGAAGGGCAACCACAGAGCTCTTCAGAGAAGATGGTGTTAGGCTTACAAATTTATTCCTCACAGTCCTGGTTAAAAGTGTGTCCTCTGGACATTCTTGGGGTGGGTGGGCAGGTCTCAAATGGTAAATCCATTCAAGCATTCCAATCTCTCTCAGCCTCTGAATCCCCTCATCTACTGTATACCAGGGAAAATTGGGCATCTCAATATCAGACATACTAGGCTATTGTTTGGTCTATGTTTCAGTCAGCCACCCAAACAAACTGTTAGAGCTCTTTCTAACCCCTCAAGCTATAGCGTTGAATCCAGAATTTCTGCTTAGTGAGCCCATATGAATAAATTAAGCTGGATCCAACTTTATAGTCCTTCCACCATTATCCCATACCCTTAGTATCCATTGCCACACATATTCCCCTGATTTCTGTCTATATAAATTGGAAAACTCATGCAGTTATTTCAGAGTATAGCGTACTTCCTCATGGGTCACACTTTGTATTTCACCTTTGGGGGATTGTTGTGATTTTAGTCCAGTAGTAGGTCTTGAAGAAAAGAGGGGTGGTGGGGGTGGGTAAGGAGAAGGATTAGAGATGTCTTGCAGGCTACTGACCTCAGGGCATTCCTTTGCATTTTCTTCTGGTGAGACAGGATTAATCTCCTCAGGCTGGGGTTGGAAGGGAGATTTCTCAGGGCAGACTGGAAGTTGATCAGTGCATGCTGGAGTTTGCCTGGTACCTGCCTCGTGGCTGGGAGGGGTCCTGACTCTCTGGGGCAGGCTGGAGGCTGGGCAGTACAGGCTTCAATTTGGCTGGTACCCACCTCAGGGCTGGAAGGAAGTCCGGACTCCCTGGGGCAGCCTGGAGGCTGAATGATACAAGGTTGAAAAGTTGTGGTCTCCACAGGGCAGACCATCACAGATTTATCTGGTAAAGTCTCAGCAGAGTTTGGAGTTCCAATATCCCCACTAATATTATCATTGTCCCATGTGTCCCCATCCCAATCCTCAGGGTTCAAATCCTTTCCAATCAATGCCTTCACTTTAATTGCAGAAATCCTGCTAGGTTGAAATTTTAGTTTCTTCTGTAATTCTGCTCCTCGTACAATGAGAGTTTGGGCTGGAATCTCAGTTATCTAAAGTCTGTGGCTACAGGAGACAACATTTTCTTTCAAAGCAAATGAAGAAACTTTCATATCATTCATGCAGCATTTAAGTTTCAAATTTGAAGACTTTAGCTCATCTCTTTCTTTTGTAACTATATCCAGAATATCTAGGACCAGCTAGCCAACATACTTATACTTTTTGACTCCACAAAATTCTGTTAAGGTGTTGAAAACACACTCACCCAGATCCTTGCTTCTTATAAGCATGGAAATAAGGGAATCCAGTGACGCTATTTTGTGTATCACTATGGCCAGCTCATGCCATGGACTGTTAGCAACATCGTCATTATTGGAAAAGGAATCATAAGTACCCTTGAGTCCAATTAGAGTAGAGAGCCAATTACAAACTCCCAGAACCACCTCAGACATCTCATGTTTAAGACTCTGTTCCTCAAGAACCACTCCCGGCAGCAAGCTTTATTAGTCAGGGTTCTCTCAGGAAACAGATTCAACAGGAGAAATCTGTCAATAATATGAGATTTTATAAGAGTCTCTCATACAACCGTATGCACAAGTCCAGGTTCCGCAGGCAGGCTATAAACCAGGGGCTCCAATGAAAGTCTGATGAAAGGTCCTTGATGAGTTTCTGGGAGAAGTTGGCTGTCCAAAGACAAGCTGGGAAATTCTCTGTGAAAGTTGAAATCACTTCCCCTTTTAACACAGTCAACTGCTTGGATAAAAGCGTCACCTATTCCTTATGCAGCCTCCCTGATTGTTGCAGATGTAATCAGCCATCCATGCAGTAAACTCAGTGGTGATTGAAGTCCATAAATCCTCTTGAATTACAATTAGCTCAGTGCTTGCTAGACCTAACACCTGGACAAATTATCTCGACGAGTTGATACATTAGCCTAACCATCACACCATGTATCCAATAGCAGTTTTATATGCATGATATATAAAGTGATCATATAAATCAATGGTAATAAGACAAACAACAAAACTGACTTATTGACCAAAGACTTGAATAGACATTTTTCCAAAGAAAAAAATACAAATGACTGAAAAGCACATGAAAAGATGTTCAACATCATGAGCTATAACAGGATTGCCAATCAAAACTACAATGATATGTCATTTCTCACCTTATGGAATGGGCATTATCAAAAAAATGGAAAACCGAAAGTGCTGGAGAGGCTGTAGAAAAACAGGAAAACTCTTTCACTGTTGGGAGGGATGTAGAATGTTACAGCTGCTGTGGAAGAATGTTTGGTGGGTACTCAGGAACTAAATACAGATCTGCCATGCAATCCGTTAATCAAACTACTAGGTATATACTCAGAAGAACTGAAAGCAGAGATCCTAACAAACATTTGCACAATTATGTTCATAGCAGCACTATTCACAATAGCCAAAAGTTGGAAACACCCTAAGTATACATCAACTGATGAATGGATAAACAAAATATGGTATATACATAGGTGGAATTTTTTTCATTTGTAAAAAGAAATGAATTATTCATGCTTGTGACAACATGGATAAAACTTGTGGATAGTAGTTTGAGTAAAATAAGTCAGGCACAAAAGGACAAATATTGTATGACCCCACTAATATGAACTAAATATAATGAGCAATGTCATGGAGTTAATAGCTAGAATATTGGTCACTAAACTATAGAATGATGCTACAGAATGGGGAACTGAGGCTTAATTTTTGCTGAATTTGTAATAATGTTGATTGTAAATGTATGGAAATGGATGGAGGTGATGGTAGCACATTACATGATTGTAATTAGTAAGGCAAATATAAGGGTGTGATTGTGGTTAAATGAAAAGTTTAAGGGGCGTATGTCATTAGAAGTAAAGCTAGGGGAAGAATCATGGGACTCAATAGCATAATGAACACTGTTGTAGTCAATAAGGGACATCAATTGTACAAATATAAGAATGTTCTTCCATGAGTTAGTAAATGTACATATAAATATTACAAGATCTTTATTCCAGGGGAAAAACACCCCTAAAGCAAACTACAGACTATAGTGAATATCCACTGTAGTAAATAGGGAGAAGAGAAAGGAAAGGGAACTGAAGGAGTGTTAAAGGAAATAATGGCTGAAAACATCCCAACCCTATTGAAGGATATGGGCATCCATGTACAGGAAGCACATTGCACCCCAAACGGTATAAATAAGAACAGGCCTACTTCAAGACATATACTTGTCCAAATATCCAATGTTCAAGACGAAGAGAAAATACTCAAGGCAGCAAGAGAAAAGAGAATCATCACATACAAGGGAAGTTCAATAAGATTAAGTGCTGATTTCTCCTCTAAAAGCATGGAGACAAGAAGGCATTGGTATGACATAGTCAAAGTACTGAAAAAAAAATCTTCCAGCTAAGAATTCTGTACCCAGCAAAGATGGCATTCAAAAATGAGAGAGAGTTCAAAATATTCACAGATAAACAGAAATTAAGAGAGTATGCCAATAAGAAACCAGCCTTTCAAGAAATACTAAAGGAAGTTCTTCAGTTTGCAAGGAAAAAACAGGAGCGATTTGGAAGAGAGTGTAAGAACAACTAAAAAGACATAAAGGAAAATAAAAACAGCATATGATGTACATAAACCCAAAGAAAATATGGCTGATGTAAGTAATTCCTTGAGAGTAGTAACACTCAAGTAATGGATTAAACTCACCAGTCAAGAGACACAGATTGGCAGAATGTGTGACCCATCTATATGTTGTCTGCAAGAAACCTACCTTAGACCCAGGGATTCAAGGAGGCTGGAAATGAATAGCTGGTAAATAATTTTAAAAACAAGTAATAACCAAAAAAGTACCTATACTAACATCGGACAAAATAGACTTTAATTGCAAAACTATTGTAAGAGATGAAGATGGACACTTTATATTATTAAAAGGGGTAATCTTTCAGAAGAAAGAACTATCATAAACATTTATGCACCTTATCATGGCACTTCAAACACAAGAGGCAAACACTGGAAAGACTAAGTGGAGAAATAAATGCCTCTACAATTATAGTGGGAAACTTTAATACACCATTATCTCCATTGGACAGAACATCTCTACAGAAAATCATTAAAGAAACAAAGACTCTGAATAATGCATTAAAGGGTCTGGACCTAATAGACATATACAGAACGCTACAACCAAATACAGCGGGATATACATTCTTCTCAAGTACACATGGATCATACTCCAAGATAGACCACATGCTATCATTGAACAAATTCAGCACCCCTTCCTGATAAAAACACTATAAAAGATAGGAATAGAAGGAAACTTTCAGAACATGATAAAGGGTAAATATGAAAAACCCACAGCTAACATCATATTCAATGTTGATATCCTGAAATGTTTCCTTCTAAGATCAGGAGCAAGACAAGGATGCCCACTATCACCACTCCTATTAAACATCATCTTAGAAGTACTTGCTCGAGCCCTGAGGCAAGGAAAAGATATAAAAGGTGTCCAAATTTTAAAGGAAATGGTAAAAATTTCAAGATTTGCAGATGACATGATCCTACATAGAAAGCCCTGAGAATTCTAAAACAAAGCTTCTAGAATTTATAAATGAATTCAGTAAAGTTGCAGGCTATATGATTAATATTCAAATATCAGTAGCATTTCTGTACACCAATACAAGCAATCTGAGGAGGAAATTAAGAAAAAATATCATTTACAATAGGAAGTAAAAGAATCAAATACCTAGGAATAAATTTAACTAAATGTGTAAAGGCTTATATACAGAAAAATACACAGCACTGTTAAGGAAATCAAAGAAGACTTAAATAATGGAAGAATATTACCTGTTCATGGACAGGAAGACTAAGCATCATTAAGATGTCCATCCTACCTAAACTAATGTACAGTTTAAATGCAATCCTAATAAAAATCAACACAGTATTTTCCATGAATTTGCAAAACTAACTACAAAATTTCTTTGGAAGGTTAAGAGGCCTAGAATCACTGAGGACATACTAAAAGAGAAAAATGAAATTGGAGCTATCACATTACCTGACTTTAAAACATACTACAAAGTTACAGTGGTCAAAACTGGATGGTATTGGCACAAGGATAGAAAAACCGACCAATGGAACCGAATTGAGAGTTCTGATATAGATCCTTGCATATACAGTCATCTGATATTTGGCAATATGACCAAGCCCACTCAGGTGGGACAGAATGGCCTCTTCAACAAATGGTGCTTGGAGATCTGGATATCCATATCCAAAAGAATGAGAGAGGTACACCATCTCACACCTTATACAAAAGTCAACTCAAGATGGAACAAATATCTAAATATAAGAACTAAGACCAAAAAAACCTTGGAAGGTACTGTAGGGAAGCATCTACAGGACCTTTTTATAGGAAATGGTTTCATGAAATTCACACCCAATGCATGAGAAGGAAAAGAAAAAATAGATGAATGGAATCTCCTCAAATTAAAAACTTTTTCTTCTCAAAGTACATTATCAAGAAAATAAAAAGGCAGCCTACCCAATGGGAGAAAATATTTGGCAGTCATATATCTGATAGGAGCCTAATATCCTGCATAAATATAGAAATCCTACATCTTGAAAATAAAAAGACAAACAACCCATTTAAAAAATTGGCAAATGACCTGAAAAGACACTTCACTGACAAGAACTACAAATGGCTAAAAAGCAGACGAAAACATACTCAACATCACTAGCTATTAAGGAATGCAAATCAAAACTATAATGAGATAACATCTTACACCCATCAGAATGATGGCTATTAAAAAAACAGTGGACTGTAAGTGTTGGAGAGGATGTGGCAGAATGTGAACCCTAATCCATTGATGGTGGGAATGTAGAATCATCCAGCCATTGTGGAGGATAATTTGGCAGTTCCTCAAAAAACTAACTATAGAACTTCCATATTATCCAGCAATTCCACTGCTAGTTATATACCCAGAAGAATTGAAAGCAAAGACAGGAGCAGATGTATGCACACCAATGTTCACAGCAGCATTATTCACTGTTGCCAAAAGTTGGAATCAACCCAGGTACCCCTCGACAGATGAATGGATAAACAAAATGTGGTACATACATACAATGGAGGATTACTCAGCTGTAAGAAGGAATAAAGTGCTGACACACGGGATAACATGGATGAATCTTGAGGACTTTATGTTGAGTGAAGCAAGCCAGGCATTGAAGGATGAACAGTATATGATCTCATTGATATGAATTAAGGAAATTGAGCAATCTCAGATAGCTATTGTCTGGAATATAGGTTAACAAGAAATAGAAAAAAAAGGAGAAGGTTGTGAGCCATCACATATACGGACATAATCTATGGTAAAGTGAAAGAGTGTAGTTGTGTACTAAAGGGATAAGACAAGAGTGTAGTGATATTATTGGGTTGGGTGGTGCAGAGTTGACAGGTGAATAGATTAGGAAGGGTAGGTTAGAAGATCCAGGATACTGGGGGGAGGGTTTGGAGAGGGTCCATGCGAACACTGGGGATTTGTGGGTATGAAGTTGAAAGTACAAAGTTGGGAATGCTCTCATGGCAATATGACATGGAAGGATTACGGGTTTACGATGTTGGTTAGGGGGGCATTCAGGAGATGGTGCACCTGGAGCAGGCTTCTAGGGAGTGTGTGAATGATCATTCTGTCATAATGTGTTGTATCAGTGGGTGGAGACTCATATAATGAGTGGGAAGGAGTTGGACTCCCATCCACGGGAGGACCGATTTATTCAGATATAGACAGGAGGGAGTCTCTTGAGAACAACGGTGGTTCCTAATAGGGGAGGACAAACCATTATATCGAGAACTCTGTTTTGTTTCATGCAACTATGAATCTTGTCATCCAATGAGTTAAGCCACAGGGTTGCTGTGGGCCCTGGGGGGAAGAGGAGGGATGAATAGAATTGACTGAGCAGTGGGTATTTAGTGGTCAGTGGAAATGTTCTGCATGATCTTACAGTGATGGACACAGGATATGGTAAATATCATCAAAATTTATAAAAGTGCACAGTATAAAATGTAAACTATAGTGTAAACCATTGACCATATTTAGCATCTATGTTTCACTATTTGTATATCAGTTATAACAAGGCTACCATCCACATATAAAAAGGTATTAATAAGGGAGGGAGGAAAGGGGGAGGATATTGGGTATATGAGAGTCTCCTGTATTCTGTGTGTGACTTTGCTGTGACTTAAAACCTCTTTTAAAATAAAATCATAAATAGAGAGACACTGGAGAAAGAGTGGGGGAAGGTGTCACCGTATAGACTAGACACGAGATATTGCAGTGATGAAAGGCAAAATGTCATAATTTTTTTGGATATTTTTCATTTTTTAATATCCCAATCTTTTAATTTTATTTTAAGTTTTTAAAAATTTTTATGTATTTTATCTCTTATATTTAAACTTATCATTATTTTTTCATATTCCTATTAATTGTATTCAGCTATTATAATGGCTTCATCTTTGAAGAAGCTTTGGATGAAAGAAGGATTACAACTGGGGCAGGGGAGGATCTTTGGTGAGGGGTGTCAAGGATGAGGGATGCATAGGAGGAGGTTCACCTGAGCATACATATAAGATATATAAAATGTTCATATTTTCATGGGACATTGACACAGTGGGAGGAGACTCACACAATAAATGAGAGAATACTGAATTCCCACCCTGGAGAGCTCTGCCACATTCTCTAAGGGAGCAGCCAGAATCCCCCAAGTACAGGGACAGTGACTGGCGAAGGAGGATGATCCACTGATGGGCCCTTGATGTTGATGACTAGGCTTATGAGTCTTTGTTCTTGAAATTAATACTTAGCCTATTGTTACGGGGTGCCTAAGTGTTGCCTTTTGAGAGCCTCCTTATTGCTCAAATGTTGCCTTTCTCTAAGCCAAACTCAGCATACGAATGCATTACCTTACCCCCAGTGTGGAACATGACTCCCGTGGATGAGCTGCCCTGGCACCAAAGGATTGCTACCAAGCACCAACTAACAATGCAACTGGAAAAACACCTCAAATAGAAGGTGAAAAATGTAAAGACAAATAAGTTTGTATGGCTAGGAGACTTCAAAGTGAGTCAGGAGTTCATCCCAGAGGTTATGCTTACGCATATCTAAGCAGGATCTCATAGATTTCCAAAGTGGATACTACCCCAAATAACGGGGTTCCTGGGGGCTCTGGGGACACCCAGGTCCCATGGTCAGGGTGGATGGCTCCAGGGTTTAGGGCCTTGCCAGTGGGCCCTATTTTGAAGTTTGTGCTCCAGAGGGTGACAAAGTTGGACTCAATTATGTCTTATCTGTACATGGCTCATCTGTCCCTTCCATTTAGACCTATACTTGGTCCTGGAGTTTATACGTGTACATCCAGAGACTCCAGTCTTTGGAAATTCCATGTGTCAGCTGGGCCCAGAACCTTGGTGGAGCTGTACCACCTACTCTGCACCTCATTGTACTCACCCAGGACAACTGGTAGGGAGACTATGATGGACAATGGCGGACTCAGGGAATGGAGAGGGTCTTCAGCTGCAGGCAGGATAGTTCCATCCATCTTCCCCATGGGATATAAGCCCCCTCTCAACTGGAGGTGGAGTGGACATTGCCATCCCAGAGTCCTCAGGATTGGGGGAAGAGCTATGGAGTAGAGTGGACTTACTGGTATTCTATTATAGACATATTGTGATTCTAGCAATTGAAGAAATCGCAACATTGATGTGGAGCCAGTGTCCACTGGAGGCTCTGGGGCCAGGGAGAGGGAAAAACAGTTGTAATATGGGGGCTTTTTTGGGACTTGGAAATCGTCCTGAGTTACATTGCAATGGCAGATATAGGCCATTTTATATTATCACGTCATGCAGAATTCTGTGGGAGAAAGTGTAGACTACAATGTCAACTATGGTCCATGCTAAATGGCAAAGCCCCAGGATGTGTTTATCCATTGCAATGAATTTGCCACACTAATGAAGGATGTTCATGTGTGAGCTTGTGGGAGGTGTGGGAAGTGGGGCATATGGGAATTACTATATTTTTTTGTGTAACATTTATGTACTCTAATTATCTTTAAAAAATAAAAAAATAAAAAAGTATTACATATTGTTTAACTCTGTTTATATAAAATGTAAATATAAATAAATTCATAGGGATGGAATTAGATTATCAGTATGTATGGCAGGGGAGGGATAGCTGTATGAAGAGATATCTCCTAAGATGTAGGGATAATGAAAGTGCTCTAAATTGATTGAAGTGATGAAAGCACAATTCTGATTATAGCAAAAGCCATTGAATGTAAACTTTGAATGTATTGTATGGTATGCGATTATATCTCAATAAAATTGCTTTAAAAAAAACCACTGCCATTAAGGTCACCCTTTAGGTAACCAGGAGTGTTTGCAATGGCATGGATGTTTGTGCAGTAATAACTTAAGGCTGTGAATCAGAACACTCTATCAAAAGACGTATGATAGGAGGAATTTCTTCATCTTGTGTTTACTTATAATGATCAAGAATATACAATACAGGGAAGCAGAAGTGACATAAGTGAGTGGGCTCTTGTCTACCATATAGGAGGTCCAGTGTTTGATTCCCAGGGCCTCCTGGTGAAGGCAAGCTGGGCTGCACCGTGAGCTGGCTGTTGCAGAGTGCTGACCTATGCAGGAGTGCTGGCCTATGCAGGAGTGCTGGCCCACGCAGGAGTGCTTGCCCACACAGAAATTCTGGCATGCATGGAGTGCTGACCCAAGCAGAGAGTTAGTGCAGCAAGATGATGCAACAAAAAGAGACAGAGAAGAGTCAATAAAAAACACAGCAGACCAAGGAGCTGAAGTGGTACAAGAGATTGAGCACCTCTCCCCCACTCTGGAAGGTCTCAGGATAGGTTCCCAATGCTGCCTAGAGGGAAGACAAGCAGACACAGAAGAACACACAGTGAATGGAAACAGAGCAGACAGCAAGCTCAGAACAATGGGGTGGGGAGGGGAAGAAAAATAAATAAATATATAAATCTTTAAAAGAAAAGAATATATATTAGAAATTAATGAATGCAAAAGTATGCAGTTTTACCAAATACTGTTAATTGCACACTTTGGATGGATTGCTTTATTAATATGTATCAATAAATTTGATTTATTTTAAAAAACATTACAAAATGGAAATCTGAACATTAAAGAGATAAAGAACTGGATGGAAGAGAAAATTACCTAGGTTGTAACTTCCCTACCCTTTAAAATTTATGACATCTTTGAACAAGTAAAGATAATCTATTCAGAAGAAATCAAGGAATCATTGTCATAGGTAGCACTGGAATTATTCAAGCAGAAACAGGAAGGTGATCCAATAAAATAATTCAGAAAATTCAACCTTTTCCTGTAGTCCAATTAAACTCCTTAAACATGGACATGAATCTTGCATACTTCAAGGAGAAAACTTTCATCATCAAAAATAAAAGGTTGCTCTAGTAACACAATGTATGATTTAAAATTTTATTTCATCATATTTGAGGTCATCTTCTCTAGGAAAGACTACATACACATTCTGAGCAAAGAAAGCAAATTTCTAGCCTGTGGGTTTAAGAGCTGCTAAATATGGCCTTTCAGCTGCTACAGGACAACTGACATTTTGCACGCTTTCCTCCCAAAGCATTTTTACAGAGCCTGCTTTATATCTTTATTCCTCATACTGTAGATGAAGGGATTCAGCATGGGTGTGACCACAGTGTACATCACCGAAGCTAATGCACTTGAATGTGTGCTGTGTGAAGCAGCAGGACTGAGATACACTCCCATGCTTGTACAATAAAATAAGAACACTGAGAGGTGAGACAAACAGGTGGAAAATGCTTTATACTTCCCCTGAGCTGATGAGATTGCACATACTGAGGAAACAATCTCAGATTAAGAGAAAATTATCCCAACCAGGGGACCCCCAGCCAGCATTCCAGCTAGTAAATAAATTGCTAAGTAATTGTAGAAGATGTCAGAACAGGAAGATGGATGATCTGACGAAGTTCACAGAAAAAGTGTGGGATTTCTACTCGTGAACAAAATGACAGCCATAACACCATTAAACCCAGTACACTGGATTACATAACACTCATGGTCCAGGACCCCAGAACCAGCAGGACACAGAGCCAAGGGTTCATGATGACTGTGTAGTGAAGGGGGTGACAGATGGCCATGAAGCGGTCATAAGCCATCACAGTTAGAAAGAAGTCCTCCAACCCAACAAAGACTATGAAAAAAGTATATCTGAGTGATGCATCCTGCATTGGTAATGATTTTTTTCTGTGCCTGGATCTTCACCAGCATCTTTGGAACAGTGGTGGAAGCTAGAGATGTCACAAAAGGACAGGTTGAAGAGAAAGAAGTACATGGGTGTGTGGAGGTGAGAGTCTGAGATGATGGCCAGGATGATGAGCAGGTTCCCAGTGCAGGTAACCAGGTAGATGGATAGGAACAGACCAAAGAGGAAGTTCTGTAATCCTGGATCCTTTGCCAATCCCAGGAGAAAAAATTCTGAAATTTGTGTTTCATTTCCAGGTCCCATACTGTGGATGTGACTAAAAGGAAATATAAAAGGAACTTGGCTAGTGTTTATACTATCCAAATAGAAATGCTACAAATGGTCCATTTTAGTGAAAATTTTAATCTCTATATTATGTATATGGATCTCATCCCTTTAGCATATTTCTAGTGCTATTTCTAATTAGGAATTTCATCCACAAATCTCAGCCTTTCTCAAGTATGCACAAACTCTACAGATTTTATGAGAAATTTATTCATTTGTGGAAAAAATATCGAGTTGTGACTAAGAGAAAAGTATAGTTGAGGAAATAAGTCTACAATATTGTAATCCAAAAATCCTAACACTCTGAAGACAGAGAAAGAATATATGCAAATAAAAACATAATCATATTACAAATCAACTGATTACAAGTGTTTTTAGGAAAAGAAAACAGACCGACATGTCAAGCCCTCAAAAGTAATGCATGAAACTATGCAACTAATTCTTCAAAAATTGAAAATTCCTGCTTACCATAGGTTCCAAGGGGAGAGGGAGGGAAGAATAGGTGGAACATAGGACATTTTTGGGGAAGTGGAATTTTTCTGTAGGATCTTACAATGACAGATACAGGCCATTATACATTTTGTCAAAACCTATTAAAGTGTATAGTGCAAAATGTCAACCATAATGTAAACCATTTATCATGGTTAGTAGCAATGCTTAAATATTTGTTCATAATTGTAACAAATGTACCATACTCAAGTAAGATGTTATTAATAGGGGAAAATGTGAGCGGGGAACGGTGAGGGTATATGGAAATGCCCTCTATTTTCTATGTGACTTTTCTGTAACCTAAAGCTTCTTTGAAAATAAATTGAAAAAAATATGATATTAGGAAAAAAGAAGGAATATATGCAAATATAAACATAATCATATTAAAAATCAGCTGATTACCATTGCTTTAAGGAAAAGAAAGCAGGTAAAAACAGTGTAAAGTGAGCATGCTATATTTCACTCAGTTTTCATGAAAGACCCATAAACGATGTGAAATTTGAAGAGGCACCTCAAGGAAGATAAGGCAGGAGACATGAAGGTGTAAGAGGAATTTTGTGACAAGAAGAGAGAACATCCAGGGCAAAGGTGCTAAAAAATGGATTGTTTCAGATTTTCATGGTGAACAAGGAACCCAGTGTAGCAGGGAAATGAGTAATACCACAATGAAGAAAGTTAAATTGTAGAAGGTTTAAGAATAAGGCAGCCTCACTGTTTTTGAAACTAAAAACTCAGGAATTCTTTTATCCATATGGTGGACATCTCACTCTTCATTACTGTGCTTCCAAAGCTATCCCACCAAATGGAATGGAACTAGGTCTAACTGCATTTGTAGAATTGCATGCAGACTCTGTTTTATAAGAGACATCCTATGGAATATATGAGTTCCAATACCCCTGCTCTGAGGACTGATCACACCCCAAGAAACATGCACATGCACACACACACAGGATGCACATTTTGGTATCTTAGGGCTGAATTAACACCATGCTCTTCTCACACCCAGCCACACTGATTATCCCAGGAGTAAATACAATCCAAACTGACAACATCTTATTTTCTATTCCCCAAATATTTAAAAATTGTTCTCTGAAGTTCTAGCTGACAAGCCTTCCTTGGACATGTAAACATGTTTCTCAATCTTGTTATGGTCACATTCTGCCATTTGTTTAAAGAAACATAAGAATCTGTTCAAAAATGAGAAAGGGAGGAATTAAAAGACTTGAAGTAAATGAAGGATACAAACTCAGGTATTCCCTGAGAGACTGTGATGAAGAAAACCTTCCTTGGTTCGGATGGCATACTGAGTCCAGTTATATGCCCTTGAAGCCCAGAAAAACTAACAAAAGAACAAAAAGCAATTCACCCAAAGGACAAAGTTAGTGATATCTTTTTACAATGACAAGATACTTTACAGATTGAACACTCCAAGAGTAAAGTGAATAAAGGGAATAAACAAACATTAGATGATTGAAAATATATAACAAGCAAAAAAAAGATTGGGATTTTTTTTTGGTGAAGCATCTGGTCTTTTTAAGTGATATAAAATTCAAAATTTTTGGAATCAGATAAACCTGATTTTGCATCTCAGATGTTCAAAAATATTAGGTGGTAAACTTTGAACTTTAAGATTTTCACCTATACAGTAGATATTATGGCATCCATCCTCCTAAGATATTTAACAGACATGATTCATATGTGTGAAAACCTCAGCATCACTCCATCTTCTTGGTAAAAAAATGATTATCACTGGGGATGAGATAAGGCACATTTTTCTACTGACTCTCAAAAGCTTCCTTATTTCCTCATTTCTCAGACTCTATTCAGCAACCGTATTTCAGTTCCTAAGCATAGTTTCCAGTAATTGCACACTGGAAACTATTCTAGATTATGAAAAGAATAAAGGCAACTTGTGGTCTAATGGAAAGAAAAATACTCTCCAAATGATAGCAGAAAGTGATGCACTTTTAAAGATAGATCTAACTGCAAAAGGCCAAAAGTCACAATAAGGAAAACAGATGGGAAAAACAGGTTGCAATAAGTATAAAATGGTGATCTATTAACTAAATGGGAGCAGAAAGCTTTAAATTGGAAAAATAATGAGAGAAATGTCATATGTAACCCTGAAGGACTTTCACACATTTCCCCAAACACGTCTATGCAGACATAGAAGAACTAAGTGACAAAGAACATTTAGACAAAGTTGGAGAAAAACCTGCAGTTCTTTGTTTGAAAGATTTTTTTTTTTAAAGAAGATGAAGAAAATCAGGCCCTAGTATTTAAAAGAAAAGAATTGAATAAATAATTCACAATGGGGAGAATAAATGACTAATAAAAATATAGTTAACTTCAACTATAAAAGAATGATTGCCAAGGAATGTAGATAGTATATCCCTTTCCACCCAGTAAATCAAAATAGCCTTTTTAGGTCAATACCCAGTGTAATAGTATATATCTTGAGAAATGCTGTTGCAAGGATGTATCTTACTCAATTGGATATTTCCCATCATTCAAACACTTACTTAAATATATCTCACATGAAATGTTAAAGCAATGCCTCATTTCACTGCACATTCTGCCACTGCTAATACTCCATCTCCCTATTTCCACTAAACTGCAAAAATCTTTGTACAGATATTCTACTTTTCCTGGACTTGCTTTATCCCTGCACATCCCTTTTCTAAATGGGCTTCCATTCCCATCTCTTAATCATCCAAAATGTGCCCTATATTGCTGACTCAAATGAACACTTCCTTTTTAAAATAATTATAAAACGTTCATTAACTGAGCAAGTTAGAAAACAAGTACAAGGATCTCTCAGCTATGGGATAGTGTGGATTGGCTCCTAGATGAGCTCAAGTTAAAGATCTTCACTGCCATCCACCCTGACCCTTCCTTGCAGCATCTACTGGGTTCTCTGTGTCACCTGGATGGAATCTGTAAGAAGGTCTTTCTGAAGAAATATGAATTGCTCCTTGGATGGTTGGTGATGGAGAATGAACCTCTGTCTCCAAACAATACAGCAGGAAAAAGTCAGGCATCAGTCCCGGAACCAGACTTAAGATCCAAAAAAGAAACAACAATGTGCTGTTCAGCCCAAGAGTACAGAAGGTAAAGGATGGCAGCAGAAGAGATATTTATTGCTTTCCTTTATCTGCTCATTAGGCACCTTTTCCTCTTGTTGCTCCAACCTCTGAACAGTCATTTCTCTGTGGGAAACCAGTCTGGACAGAAAGTTTTTCTTACTTATTCTCTGTTCTGTAAACACCAGGTTATGATTCAGGGGAATCCAAATTTTATTATTCTTTTTCTAAGAGTTCTCCTGTCTTCCATACTTCTAACCTGGTAGAAACTTACTACATCCATTGACTCAAAATTTACTCCAAAAGTTAACACTCGGGGTACCAACTTGACTAGGTCTTTTTGTTCTCCAAAGCACTGACATAGGCTGAGGATACAGGCTATGTAAATTACTATTTACTATCAGAAAATTACTATTCTCCTTTTCAACAAATTGGAGACCTGTATTCACTTGAAATAAAACCATGGATGCTACACCTCTTTAGTTCATTTTGTTATTCCAAAGGAATTAGGAATATTATGCTTGTAACACAAATTAAGACCTGAAATTTATTCCCTCATCTATAAAATGATTGCTGATTATCTGAAATATATTATATTTGGAGATTTTATGTACCACATACCTTATAGTGAATGTCTCATGTAATTTCCCCCCATATCCTTAAATGAAGCTCAATTAATTTAATTAATAGACCAGAATATTTACTTTTGTAGACTAAAAGGAAACTAATATATATATTAATTTATATATATATTAGTTGTATATATAAACCAATATTTATATATACATATATGTATGTGGTAACACAAATACAACTCCAAAATGTGCATTTAATGTATATTATATATCCAAGTATATAATTTATTGGTAAAAATGAATTCACAATATTGTACTGCAATTAACATACATTACCTAAAGTTCATATCACCTAAAACAGAAAATCTGAAACTTCTAAGCAATAATTTTCCATTCCCCTTGCCTCAATCTCTTGGTAAACTGTTATCTACTATTTTTCTCTATGGGTTTGCTCCCTCTAAGTAATTCACATGAGCAGGATCATACAACATTTCTCTTTTGTATCTGCATTATTTCACCAGCATGATGTCTTCAAGGTGTATTTATGTAGGTGCATGTAACAGACTTCATTCCTTTTTTTCCCCAAGGAATTTTATTGAGTTTAAATTCATGTAACTTAAAAGTTACCATTTTAAAGTGAGCAATTCAATGGCATTTAGGATATTCACAATGTTTTGAAACAACCACATCTATCTAGTTCCAAAATATTTTCATCAACCTTAAAGGAAATCCCAGACACATTAAGCATGTACTTCCCATTCTCTCCTTTCCCCAGACCATAACAACCACCAATCCACATTTATTCTCCAATGGATTTATTGATTCTGGATATATCATATGTATAGAATCATATAATGTTTGACTCTTTGGTTCTGGCTTCCTTCACTTAGAATACTGTGACCAAGAATCATCAACTTTCTATCATGTATCAGTATTTCATCCCTAATGACTACTGACATTGAGCATCTTTTCATGTGCTTATTGGCCATTTCTCTATCTTCTTAGGAGAAATAATTTTTTCAAATCTGTTGCCCATTTTTAAATTGTATTGTTTGTATTTTGTTGTTGAGTTGTAAAAATTCTGTGTTTATTCTGTATAATTAACCCTTATCTGGTATGTGGTTTCCATGTAGGTTTTCTTTTCACTCTTTTTTATTTGAGAAGTTATAGATTTACAGAAATTCATGCAGAAAATAAAGATTTCCCATATAGTGAATCTATTATTACCAGCTGCATTAATGTGGTACATTTGTTACAACTGATGAATTATAATAACATTATTATCTACAATCCATTGTTTATATTAGGATTCCATTCTGGAGTTGTACAGTCCTATGGCTGTTGCTTTTTTCAAAAAATGTTTTTATTCTACCAACATATATGCAACCTACAATTTCCACTTTTAACATCATTCAAATATATGTAAATAAATATCCTAGTATGAATTTTATATTTATCCTCTGAATTGATGGGATGAACATCTATTTTGGAAATGTTGCCCTGGGTACCCATTTACAAAGATGCATTCTGAGGTTATGAGAATGAAATCAATGCAAAGATTTCCCTCACTTCATCTGGGTCACTTTCCTTGAGTCACATCTACTTTACTGAATTTTCATACTCATCGCAAAATGTATTTCCTTATTTCAAGACTATATATCATACACTTTTGTAATTGCAATGTCTATTAAAAATCTTGCATGAAATACCTTTTTCTAACCGTTCACTTTTAACTTTGTCCTTTCTTGGGACACAGCTAGCCTCTACTTTTTTGTAGTTCTCAAAAGGTTTATTGTGAATATTTTCAACCATGTACATTAGTAGAAAGAATAGTAATATATACCCCACAATTTCAATAGTTGTCAGTATTTTACCCTTCTGGTTTCAAGTATACTTCCTTTTTTTGTTGTTGTTGTTTAATTTTTGCTGGAGTATGTTAAATCAAATTCAAGACATCTTAAAAATTCACACATAAATAATTTCACTAGGTATTTCCAACAGATAAGGACTATTTCTCAAAATAATAATACCAATTTCACACCTAAGAAAATTATTTCTTAGCCTCATTTAACACCCAGAGTGTGTTCAATTTTCCCCATCTCAAAAAGTCTTTAAACAATAGTATTGTACAAATCATGATCCAAACAAGTCCACAAGTTGCATTTGGTTGGTTGGTCTCTTAAATATTTTTCCCTAAAAAAACTTAATATTTTTGGCTGCCTTGGGTTTGAAGTCCCAGTCTGAATCAGTACAAATGAAATATATGTTTTATTAAAAATATTGGGTTTTATTTTCTTCTGTGCTAGAAATATAGTAAAGAGTGAATTAGGAGCCTTATTTGCTTTTACCTTATTATTAACTAATGCCCATACTTTTCACATACTTCCTTAATTTTTAGCTAATCTTTGCTTACTGTCCCTGCCTCTTTACTATATACTTGTAGAGGGAGCTAGATACTTGATGAGACTGTTTGATGAAAGATTACTTTATAGGTAGTGCTCTGTTCCATTGTATCTCATCAGTATCATGGTATCTCATTGTTCATTTAGTGATACCAAGATTGATCAGTGGGTCAAGGGGTGTCATCCTGTTCCATCCATTTTAATATGCCTTATCAACCTTTCCTGTAATAGTTTTCGCAGCTCTTGACCATCATTACCTGTACCCATTACTTCATTTGTTAGCTCCCAAGTCCTTTTGACCTGGCCACAGTTGTCCTGGAGGAATTGCTAACTGACACAAAATGCTTCATGTTAGTTTTGCACATTTTCTGCCCTTTGATCTGGAACCAGCCATTTCCCCAAGGATCCCTGGTTCCTTTTAGCAGGAAATAGTATTTAGAGATCACAATCTGGACAATAAAGTTCTCATGGTTAATGGGTTGTCATGGTATCTAGGCTTTTTCAGCAGATTTAGCTAGGAAATATTTTTTAGGAAGATAAAAGTCATGAGTTTATTTTGATATTTCTAATTAAAATGAAAGATTACAGGGTACTTACTTCTTTGAATTTATATTTACCTGTGTTGGTGTGGAGCTCTATATCCCAGAATAACATATACTTAAAGTTATCCATTCCTGTGCCTGTGAACACTATGGGCATTGGCAAACCTGAATTCCATATGGAAGGCCACAAATTAGAAACCTGATTAAGGTGACTTCAGTTTCCCTAGGAGAAGCTGGCTGTCTGAAATAGAGATAGAAATTATTTTTTCTGACTGCTGAAATTCTCAGTTCTCCCTTGAAAGCCCCCAAATGATTGGATGAGGATACCCCTCTACTTATGGAAGGCAATCTTCTTTGTTGACAGTAGATTCAATAAACCCAAGAAATAAAATGGAACCACTCCTGTTTCCATGAGTAGCTTTGTGTCCATACTCTGTATTACAGAAGACAGTTATTATAATTTATGAATTAAAAACCACTATTCTGATGAGTGTGCAAACCATCAAATATGCATATACCCACTTGAAGAGACACACATACAAGCACTCATGCAAGGAGACACACCCAGCTATATGCAGACACACACAGGCATACACACACAGGCACACACAGATATGCACACATTCAAATACAAGCACACACAGAAAGAAAAACATACACACACAGACACACATGCAAAAAGACACAAACAATGACAGACTTGCACAGAAATACACATACACGCTGAAGTCCAGATATGGACATACAAACTCACAAAGACAGACATTCATGCAGACACAGACACAAACACCCACACAGAGACATACACAGAGAGAGACACACACAGAATCAACACCAAATGATTTTCTGGTACCATGTTGACTGCATGCTCTTCTCATCCCCAGAAAAGCTGAATAGGCCATGATTGTGTACAGATCAAACTGCCATTATATTATTTCCTCCAAATATTTAGGAATGATACCAAGAACTTCCAGCTCATGAGGTTCCTTGCATATGAAAACTAGGGGCTTCATTTTGGCATGGCAATTTTCTGCTCTGGGTTTAAAGAAACATAAAAATGTGCTACATAAGTAGAGAGAGAGAAATGTAATGTACCTGATGAAAAAGAAAAATTATAATCGGAAATCACCACTGTGATAAAGAAATTTCCTTGGTTCTGGTGGAATTCCAACCTTGATAATATTCCGTGATACACAGAAAAACTAAAAAGAGTAAAACCAGTTAATCTAAAATAAAAGTAGTGATATTTTCATGGTATCAAGACACCATACAGATTGAACGCACCAAGAGTATGATGAGCAAAGTGAACTAACAAATTTTTCACAAAATAAATGATAATAAGTATCAAAAATGTTGGAAGATTTTATGGGAAGTGGTAGAAGATTTTTAGATGACATTAAATGCAAAAAAAAATCAGAAATGTCAAAATTGATTTTGAAGTTGTTCAGATCTACCATTACATTAGCCTTTGACATTTGATAGGAACCAAAACATTTTAATTCTTAATATAGTCACCTATATAAGAGTGATTTTCGTATTCAACTTCATGAAATAGTGAACATGAGAAATCAATATTTGTGAAATGCTTAGCATGGTTCCTTCCTGGAAGTGAACGAATGGCTATCCTGGGTGATGAAATGAGGCTGATTTCTCTTCTACCTCTCAAGTTTCTCATTCTTTCCAAATAAGTCCCCAATCACTTATCCTTATTTCAGATCACAAACAGTGTACCCCTCTAGATTATAGAGCAGAAAAGGGTGACCTGTTGTCAAATGATAAAAAAAAAAATTGAGGTGATAGCAGAAGGTGATGTGATAATAGAAGTTAGTCTAACCATAAGAGATAAAGAGTACAATAAAGAAAACAGGATGTGACGTCTAGAGGATATTATGCTTGAAACAATCATTTCTAGTGATTTAGGCAATATGTATAAAATAGTAATCATTATTGATATTTAGGCCAAAGAAAGCAGGGCTTTCTAAGTTTGAAAGGCAATGGAAGAAAAATGTGACACTGAAAGATTGATTTGAACACACAAAATTTATAAACTTCCACACAATGCCCCTAAATACTTCTACACATATATAAAAGAACTAAAAAGTAAGCAGCTAAGATGTTAAAGAAAGAAAGAAAAAGAAAAGGAAATCCTCTAGTTTTGTATTTGAAAGATTGCAATCAAAGCAAAAATTGAAACACTCAGGGTTCAGTATACAGACCAAGACATGAATAAACAATTGCCTGCAATGGAAAAATTATATGGCTAAAAAACTAATAATAATGTAACTACACCAATAAAGAAATGATTGCCAAGTAAAGTTTTTAATATACCATCTGACAGCTATTAAATAAGACTGAACTTTTCTCATGTAATACCCACTGAGCGAATGTTTGTCCCGGGAAATGCTGAAAGGTAAAATCTGCCACCATTGAACAAGATCTTTGTCATCAATAGAAAAACATGCTCAAATAAATCACTCAAGAAAAAAACCCTCAGTTGTATACATTCCTCCACTGCTAATAACATATTTTTCCCTACTCTCATTTAGTACAATTCTCCATGCATAGATGTTCTGCTTTTCTTGGTGCCACTTTATCCCACTCTTTCCTACTTCCAATTGTCCTTCCAAACCAGTCGCTAATTGGCAACAAGGACCCCTGCATAACTGAATCAAATGGACACCTCCTTTTCAAACATAATAAATATATACATTCATTAATTATACTAGCAGGGAAAACAAGCATGATGACCTACCTCTTCAGCTCCAGGCTAGTCTGGAATGCCTCTCAGATGACCTCAGGGAAATGCTCTTGGCTTTCTTTCTCCCTTACCCTTTTCCTGCAAAATTTGCCGAGTTTACAGACTCAATGGGATTTTGTCTCTGAGAAGGACTCCGTGTGGAATTACAAAGTACTTCCTGGGTGGTAGGTGAAGGGACTGAAGCTCTTTCCTCATCAATACTGCAGGAAGTTGTCTGGCATCAGTCCCCAAGCCAGAGCTGGGTCTCCCAAGTAAACCAACACGTCCCATACAGCCCAGGGTTGCCCAGTATGAGAGAAATCAGCAGAGGAGATATTTACAGCTTCATTATAGCCAGACATAAAACGTTTCCTAGTCATGTACACTGGTCTGACAGAAAAGAAATTATTACAACTGATTCTCTGTACCCCGTAGTCCAGGTTCTGATTCAGGGGAATCCCATTTCTATGATTTCTCCTCCATGAACTCCCCTGCCTTCCACAGATGCAATATCCAAACGAATACCCCATCCATTGACTTAACTGTGTTCCAGAGTTTAAGACTGGGCTGCCAACTTGGTCTATGTCCATTAGTTCTCCAAATCATGGTGTGAGGATATAACCATTGACATTACCTCTAGAAATTTACTATTCTTCTCTTCAATAAAGAGGGGGACTGTATCCATTACATATAAAACCATGGAAACCATAGTTGTTACACTCTTTTGCTTGAAGACCCTTTGCCAAAACATTTAGGAATTTTGTGCTTGTAACAACAATTACCAGCTGTCTTTTTTTCCCTTACTTTTAAAAATGTTTGTTCATTATAAGAAATGTATTTAGACTAACTTATACACCATGGCCTGAGCCTACTACCATGAATGGATAGTCTCATTTATTTTTTCCTGTAAATCCCTGTGTGGTACTCAATTTATTTCATTAATAGTTCTGCTAATAATTCTATAAATTTAAAAATGAACAAGAAATAAAAAATAAAACCTTTATATTTTTGCAAGTTTACATTGTAGTAACCTAAGTACAATTCAAAATGTATATTTTAACCATATTCAAGTATAAAATTAACTGGTGATATTTATATGCACAGTATGTGGCTACAATCAACAGAATTTACTTAAACTGTTTCATCACCTCAAACAGAAGCTCTGTACATATTAAGCAATAACCATTCCACACTTTGGTGCCTGGTAACATAATTTACTATACACCTCTATGTATTTCATATAAGCAAAAACACACTATATGTGTTTTTCAATGCCTGTCTTATTCCTCTCAACATGATGTATTCAATGTTTTTCCATTTTGTAGCATGCATCAGGGGCTGCAAAATAATATTCCATTTAGTGTATAAATTGCCTGGGACAAAGAAAAGATCGTTGGGGACTGGTCATGTTCTGCTCTATTCTGGTTTTGGATTCTGGTTGAATGGATACCTAGTTTTTGAAATTCATTGAGCTTGTGATATGACAATTTTTCTTATATGTGTTATAATAAAAAACAGGAATTTTTAAAAGTCTCATCTTGCACATCACTTTGTACTCCAAAATTGATTCCATTCTTCCTGAATGTGATATGGCTTTTGTGTCTATAAGTGCAGCAGATATTTAAAAATAAATGGATATGGAAGCAAGTGTAACTCAATGGTTGAGTGACTACTTCCCATGAATAAGGTCCTCGGTCCAATCCCAGTACCTCCTAAAATATAAATATGTAAGTACATAAATAATTTAAAAAAGGAGGTTTAACAACTGAACAACTTTTCTGAGCTACCATACCATCTTTAGATTCCCTAACTGTAGACGTGTGATGTGTCGATAAATAAACCAAAATGTGTTTACGTCACTTTTTTGGTGGATTTTCTGTTACTAGCAAATGAATTCTATCCCTAACTAGATTCCTTGTTCTTAATACATTTTAAAATTATTGTAATGTTTTCCACTAAGAAATGAGTTCCAAAGGGATAAAAATTGATATGTAAGTACTCACCAAGTTTGTTTCAACACAATCGTAGTAAAACCCTAGCTGAGCATTTGGAGAAATTGACAAGCTAATTCTAAAATTTATAAGGAATTATAAAATACCCAGAGTGATGTATACAATTGCAAAAACAAAGAACACAGTTGGAAGGTATCTAATACCTTGGTTTTATGGCTTACTATTTTTTTTAATGACATTGAAATGACAGAAACAGCCCAACGCATATCCTGCCACAACCCACAGAGCTGAATGGGAGACAATGACTTAATTTTTTAAATTTAGGTATATGTTTAATTTTTTTAAAAAGTTTTTAGATTACATAAATGTTACATAAAAATATAGGGGAATCCCATATGCCACGCTTCCTACACCTCCCCCATTTTCCCATATTAACAATATGTTTCATTAGTGCGGAATATTAATTATGATTCATGAAAATATTTTAGAGCATTGCCACTAAGCATGCATTATAGTTTACATTATAGTTTACATTCTCTCCCACACAACCCTGTAGGCCATGGCAAGACACACAACAATCTGTATCTGTCATTGCAATACCATTCCAAAAAATTCAAAAATCTCCAGAATGCCCCCATATTTCACCTGTATTTCCCTTTCACTGCCCTCAGAACCTCTAATGGCCACTGCCTCCACATGAGTGATATAATTTCTTCCATTGCTGGAATGACAGTAGGTCTATAGTTGAATACTAGTAAGTCTACTTTAATCTATAGTTCATTCCCCAATCTTGAGGATTATGGAATGGTGATGTCCACTCCAACTCTAACTGAGAGAAGGATTTGATTTGATGAAGCAGATGGATGGGACTATCTTGCTTGCAGTTGTAGACACTCTTGGTTCTTTGTGATGTTTCTTGCCCATCATCATCTCCTTGTTAGTGTCCTGGATGAGTCCAATGAACTGGAGAGTAGGTATTGCAACTCCGTTGAGATTCAGGGCCCAGCTGGCATATAAGCAGCCCAGAGATTAAAGTCTTTTGGACATGCATCTACTAACACCATCAACAACTATAGCTTCAACTAAAAGGGACAGAAAAAGCATATATAGAGAAGTCACATTTGAGTCCAACTCTGTAACACTCTGGAGCACAAACTCCAAAGTAGGGCCAGTTGCAAGGCACCAAACTCTGGAGCTATCTGCCATGACCATAGGACTTAGGTGTCTCCAGGGCACTAAGGATCCCCATTATTTGGGGTAGTATCTGCCTTTGCTCTCTATGAGATTCTGCGTAGACATTTATAATTGTTACCTCTCTGATGACCTCCCAACTCACCTTGAAGTCTCTTAGCCATATACTCATTTGTCTTTACCTTTTCCCACTTTTATTCAAGGTCTTTTTCTAATTGTATCACCAGCTGGCACTTGGTAGTAATTCCTCATTGCCAGGGAGGCTCACCCATGTGAGTCATGTCCCTCACTGTGGGGAAAGTAATGCATTTATATGCTGAGATTGGCTTAGAGAGAGACCACATTTGAGCCAGAAGGAGGCTCTCAGGAGGTAACACTTATGCAATCTACAACACTAGGCTAAGTTGCAAACTCAAGAGCAAAAGGATCGTAAGAATAGTTGTCAATATCAAGGGTGCATCAGTGGATCATCGTTCTTCACTAGTCTTTGCCCAAGTATTTGGGAGATTGTAGCTGTTCCATTAGAGATTAGAGAATATGGCAGAGCTCCCCAGGATGGGAATTCAATAATCTTTCAGTTGTTTTGTGAATCTCTACCTACTGTGGCAATGCTCCATGAACATTTGAACATATTTATATACCTTATATTCATGCCCAAGTGAACTTCCTTAAATATATCTCCCATCACTGACACCCCACCCCATTGATCATTCCCTACCATAGTTGTAAGCTTTCTGTGATCAGAAACTTCTTCAAAAATGAAGCTAAGAATATTGCCAAATACATTTATGAGGAAAATGAAATAATAATGAATAGGTTTAAATGTAAGAAATAAAAGACATAAAAATTCAGAGGAATTAAAACTAAAATAAACGGGAAAATAGGGTATTAAAAATGAAAAACATTAAAAAATAAAAATTTTTTTGACGTTTTGCCTTCCTCACTGTAATATCCGTTGTCCTGTATGTACAGTGGCATTTTCTTCCATTTATTCCACAGTGTCTTAATTTTGTTTTTTTTTTAATTGTCTTCAAAGAAATTTTAAGTCACAGGAAGCTACATACAGAATATAGGGGACTCCCATATATCCTCCCCTCCCATATATCCTCCCCTTTTTCCCCCTTCCCTATTAATAATCTTTTTACATGTGGATGGAACATTTGTTACAACTGATGTATAAATATTGAAACATAGCTACCAACCATGGTCAGTAGTTTACATTATGGTTTATGTTTTAGGCCATACAATTTCTAAATTTTTGATGAAATTTATCATGGCCTGTATCCATCATTACATGACCATGCAGAACACTTCCATTGCCCCCAATTACCTCCTCTTCAATCTCTTCTATTCCTCCCTCCCAGACCCCTGCAACGACCATCAGGCTTCACTCCTTGAAGGACAAGATTCATAGATACTTGCACTGAAACTGAGGGCTGGACACATTAGTAAGTCCTCCCCTATTAGGAAATGTCCATGCTCTCGAGAAATACATGCCCTCTGTTTGAGAATATATCAGGCCTCCCCAGGATGGAAGTCGAACTCCTTCCAACTCATTATGTGGATCTCCTCACACTGTGACAAAAATGATCACTCGCACATTCTCTAGAAGACTGTCCCAGGTGCGCCCTGTCCCAAATGGCCCCCCATTCAAAACTCTAAACCATTAATATTTCCTTGTCATATTGGCAAAAGAGTTTTTGCAACATTGTGGTTTCTCCCACATACCCAGCTATCCCCAGTGTTCACCTATCCTCTCCCCGAACCCTCCTCTTGGTCCATTGGACCTTCCAACCCATCCTCCTCAACCTATTCCCCTGTCAAGCTTGCATAGTACAAGACAATAGTATCGTTACACCCCTGTCATATCTCTTCCCTGAACCACTACTCAATTCCACCTTATCAAAGATTTTTCCCATATGGGTGTTGGCTGACAACCTTCTTCTCCCTTCTTATTTTCTGAAAATCCATCTTCCAGACTCCAGTTCTCTGAGTTGGCTCAATTTGCTTAATTCATATCAGAAAGGTCATGTAATATTTGTCCTTCAATGCCTTGCTTGCTTCACTCAACATAAGGTCCTCTGTATTCATCCTTGTTATCCCATGTATTAGTACTGTATTCCTTCTTACAGCTGAGTAATATTCCATTATATGTATATAACATGTTTTGTTTATCCATTCATCTCTTGATGGGCATTTGTATTGATTTCAACTTTTGGCAATAGTGAATAATGCTGCTATGAACTTTGGTGTATATATATCTGTTCGTGTCCTTGCTGTCAGTTTTTCTTGGTATATACCCAGCAGTGGGATAGCTGAGTCATATGGAAGATCTATAGTTAGTTTTTTGAGGAACTGCCAAACTGCCCTTACAATGGCTGGAGCATTCTACATTCCCACTAGCAGTAGATTAAGGTTCATATTCCTCCACATCCTCTCCAACACTTATAGCCCTATTTTTTTAAAGACTGAGAGTCTAATAGGTTTAAGATGGTATCTCATTGTAGCTTTGATTTGTATTTTCCTAATAGCTAGTAATGTTGAGCATCTTCTCATGTGCTTTTAGCCATTTTTATTTCTTCTTTGGAGAAGTGTTTGTTCAGATTACTAGCTCACTTTGTAAAAAGGTTGTTTGTCTCTTATTTCTAAGATATAGGATACATTTATATGTGCTGGATATTAGGTTACTATCAGATATATGGTTACCAAATATTTTCTCCCATTGGTTAGGCTCCCTTTTCATTTTTTTTGACAAACCCCTTTGAGGTGCAAAACTTTTAATTTTCAGGAGGTCACATTTATCTATTTTTTCTTTTGCTGCTCATGCTTTGGGTATTAAGTTCATGAAGCCATTTCCTATTACAAGTTCCTATACATGCTTTCCTATATTATCTTCCAAAATCTTTATGGTCTTGGCTCTTATATTTACATCTTTGATCCATCTTGTGTTAATTTTTGTATGATGTATGAGGTGATTTTTCTCTCTCATTCTCTTAGATATGGATATTCAGTTCTACAAGCACCATTTGTTGAAGAGGCCATTCCCTCCCAGTTGAGTGGGCTTGGTGGCCTTGTCAAATACAAGAAGGCTATATAAGCGAGATCTATGTCAGAGGTCTCAATTTGGTTCCATTGGTCAGTATGTTATTCCTTGTGCAAACACCATGCAGTTTTAACCTCTGTAGATTTGTAGTCAGTTTAAAGCCATGTAGTGTGATTTCTCTGATTTCATTTTTCTTATTCATATTGTCTTTGGCTATTAAAGGCCTCTTGCCTTTCCAAATAAATTTCATAGTTTCTTTTTCCAATTCAGTAAAAATGTTGTGTTGTTTTTATTGGGATTGCCTTAAATCTGTAGATTAGTTTGGGGAGGATAGACATCTTAATGATGTTTAGTCTTCCTATCCATGAACAGGGAATAGTCTTCCATTTATTTAAGTCTTCTTTGATTTCCTTTAACAGTGCTGTGTAGTTTTCTGTTTGTAAGTCATTTACATATTTAGTTAAATTTATTCCTAGGTATTTGATTCTTTTAGTTACTATTGTAAATGGTTTTATTTTTCTTTATTTCCTCCTCAAATTGTTCATTATTGGAGTACAGGAATGCTACTGATTTTTGCATATTAATCATATAACCTGCAAATTTACTGAACTCATTAAAATTGTAGACACTTTGTTGTAGTTTTCTCAAGGCCTTCTATGTGTAGGGTCATGTCATCTTCAAATAGTGAAATTTTTACTTCTTCCTTTAAAATTTGGGTGTCTTTTATATCTTTTTCTTCCCTTGTTGCTCAATCAAGTACTTCTAACACAATGTTAAATAAGAGCAGTGATAGAGCTTGTTCCTTATCTTAAAGGGAAAGCTTTTAGATTTCACCATTATATATGATATTAGCTGTGGGTTTTTCATATATGTACATTATCATGTTCAGAAAGTTTCCTCCATTCTTATTTTTTGCTGTATTTTTATCATGAAATAGTGCTGTATTTTGTATTTTCTGCATCTATAGAGATGATCATATGATTTTTTCCTTTGATCTCTTTATGTGGTGCATTACATTGATTGATTTTGTTACATTGAACCATCCTTGCATACCCAGGATGAAACCCACTTGGTCATGGCATATAATTCATTTGATGTGCTGTTGAATATGATTAGCACATATTTTGTTGAGGATTTTAGCATCTAGGTACTTTAGAGAGATTGGACTGTAATTTTCCTGTTTTATGATATCTTTGTTTGGCTTTGGAATTAGAGTAATATTTGCATCACAGAATGAGTTAGGCATTATTCCTTCGACCTCTACATTTTGGAAGAGATTAAGCAGATTTGTGTTAGTTCTTCCAGAATGTGTGGTAGAAATCACCTGTGATGCCATCTAGTCCTGGAGTCTTCTTATTTGGGAGGTTTTTGATGACTGATTCTCTCTCTTTCCTTGTGATTGCACTGTTGAGTTAATCAAATTTCTCTTTCATCAAAAAGGGTTGCTTGTGTGTTTCTAGGTATTTCCCCATTTCCTCTAAATTATCCTTCTTGTTTGCATATCATTTTTCAAAGTACCCTCTTATGTACTCTTTATTTCTGTGGTGTCAGTGGTGATATCCCCTTCCCCATATTTATTTTGGGTATTTGAGTTTCTCTCTCTTTTTATTTGTTAGTCTAGCTAAGGTTTGTCAATTTTCTTCATCTTCTAGAAGAACGAGCTTTTGGTTATGTTTATTTTTTCTAGTGCTTTCTTATTTTCTATTTCAATTATCTCTGTCCTAATCTTTGATATTTCCATCTTTCTACTTCCTTTTGGGTTGCTTTTTTGTTCTTTTTCTACTTCCTACAGGTGTGCAGTTAGGTATTTGATTTTATCTCTTTCTTCTTTTTTGATATATGCATTTATGGCTATGAATTTCCTTCTCAGTACAGCTTTTGTTGCATCCAATATGTTTTGATATGTTGAGTTGTCATTTTCATTCATTTCAAGGTAGTTACTGATTTCTTTTGAGATTTCATCCTTGACTTGTGTAAGTGTGTTTGTTTAACTTCCATATCTTTGTGTGTAATCTGATTCTCTGGCCCTTACTGATTTCCAGTTTCATTCCTCTGTGGTCAGAGAAATTACTCTGTATAATTTCAATGTTTCTGGATTCATTGAAAATTTCCCTGTGGCCTAGCATGTGGTCTATCTTGGAGAATGATCCATGTGCACTCAATATGAAAGTATATCCCTCTGTATTTGAGTGAAGTATTCTCTATATGTCTATTAGGTTCAGTTCCATTAATGTATTATTCAAAGTCTTTGTTGCTTTATTGATTCTCTGTCAAGATGTTCTTTCTAAAGGTGATAATGTTGTATTAAAGTCCCCCACTATAATTGTAAAGGCATTTATTTCTCCTCTTACTTTTTCCAGTGTTTGCCTCAGGTATTTTGAGGCGCCCTTGTTAGGTGTATAAATATTTATGATTGTTCTTTCTTCTTGAAAGAGTATCCCTTTTACTAATATATAGTGTCCATTTTCATCTCTTACAATAATTTTGCACTTAAAGACTATTTTTTCAATAGTAGTATAGCTACTTCTGCCCTTTTTTGTTATTGTTTGCTTGTAAAATTGTTTTCTACCCATTCACTTTCAGCTTCCTTGAATCCCTGGGTCTGAGGTGGGTTTCTTGTAGACAAAATATAGATGGGTCATATGTCCTTATCCATTCTGCCAATCTTTGTCTCTTGACTGGTGAATTTAATCCATTTACATTCAGTGTTATTACTCTCAAAGAATTACTTACCTTAGCCATATTTTCTTTGGGTTTATGGATCTCATATGTTATTTTTATTTTCTTCTTGTCTTTTTAGTTGTTCTTACACTCTCCTTCATCTCTCTCTCCCCTGTTTTTTCCTTTCAACCTGCAGAACTTCCTTTAATATTTCTTGAAATGCAGGTTTTTTATTGGCATATTCTCTTAATTTCTGTTTCTCTGTGAATATTTTGACCTCTCCATCATTTTTGAATGCCAGCTTTTTTGGATAGAGAATTTTTGGGTGGAAAATTTTTCTTTTAGTACCTTCACTGTGTCATAACACTGCTTTCTTGCCTCCAAGGTTTCAGATTAGAAATGAGCATTTAATTTTTTGACCTTCCCTTGTATGTGATGATTCTCTTTTCTATTGTTACCTTCAGAATTTTCTCCTTGTCTCGTTCATCAGATACTTTGACAAATATATGTCTTGGAGTAAGCCTGTTGGGATTTAAACTGTTTGGGTTCACTGTGCTTCCTGAACTTATACATCCATCTTCTCAATACGGTTGGGAAATTTTCAACCATTATTTCCTTCAAAACTCTTTCTGCCCCTTTCCCTTCTCTTCTCCTTCTGGGATGCTTATAATACATCTGCTTGTGCATTTTGTTTTGCTGTTCAAATACTTCAGTCTCTGTTTGATTTTTTTCTATCTTTTTATCTATCTGTTCTACAATCTCTTTGATTTCAGGTCTACTGTAATCCACATCATTAATTCTTTGCTCTGCCTATTCAAATCTGCTGTCATATGCTTCCAGTGTCTTCTAGATTTCTTGAATTGTGCCTTTTATCACCATCTTATCCATTATTTTTAATGTACATTTATGATTTCTTCAGTATGTTCTCCCAGTGTCTCCTTAATATCCTTAATCTCTTCCTTCACTTCATTAAGTTGGTCCATGATACTTGTTTGAACAGCTTTGATTAGTTGTTCAATGTTCTACATCTCTTCCTGGTTTTAGTTTTTTCATTGGACTAGGATATGTCTTTGTGTTTGTCAGTATGGTTTGTAATTTTTTGTTGCTGTCTGGTCTTCTTTTTATCTTGATGCTTTTATTCAGTTGATTAGCTTCTCTCTCTACTCTAGAGATTTATTTATCTGCTGCTTTTGTGTATGTGTTAAGTTTTCTCTTTGACACTTTGTTCTTCTTGTTCTATTTCTGTGCTATTTTCTATATTCTATCAAAGGAAAATGACTAGGGCCAGAGAAAGCAGATGAAGTATGAAAAGAAAAAGGATAATAATAATAATAATTATAAATTTAGAAGAAGGACTGTATAAGACTTAGTAAAATGAAAATTTAACTCATATAAGCAGTGTAGAGTAATAGGAATAAAAATTGGAGTTCCTACAATGAAATGAGAAACTGAATAGAGAAAAATATATAGAATGAATTAAAAAGCCAGAATAATGAGGAGAGAAGGAAAAAGAAAAGAGAAGATGAAAAAGAAAATATTAATAAAAGAAAGAAAACAGAATAGACAAGATTGAAATAAAAACTAGAAAAATTTGACTCTATATAAAGAAAGGTGGAATCCAAGAAAAACAACAGAAAGTGGAATGTAGAATAATGAAGGAAGGAAAAGAGATAGCATTGGTAGACAAACTCAGTATCCACGGAAAATAGGGATTCAAGGAGGAGAAAGTGCAACAAAGTAGATACAAGCCAGCAGCACCTAATTTAAAAAAATCGGGGGTGGGAAGGAAAACAAGGAACCAAAGAAAAAGCCAAACAAACACACAAGCAATCAGTCAAATAAAAATTAAGGAAGAAAAGCATTCCTTCTTAGACCTCTGTGGAGCTTCTCAGTCTGCAGGTGTTCACCAATCAATTACCCTGCAGCCTTCTCTCTGCAGTTTTTGAAGTGGGTTTTATTGAGCAAACAAAGTTAAATTTTTTTTAAGTAACCATTTTTTTTAGGAAAAATATTATACCCAAGAGAAACTTAACACAAGAATAATGTCTATGTTTTCCCTGTCCTTAAGTATCCGCCAGGTATTTGACATCCTGGTGGATCACTACTCAAAGATGAGCCGGGAATCAAACTAGAGACATCATATATTCAAGGTAGAAACTCTTCCATTGAGCTAAACCTTCTTGTTTGGTCAGTCAGTTCTTCAGAAGTCCATCTAGTCACTTTCCTTTGGGCAGATTTGACTCTCCCAGTACAGCAAGACTCAGCAGGCTGTGTGAGCAGATCCCCGCCTCCCCTCTCCTGGACAGATTGAGTTCCCATTTGAAATTCAAATGGGACCCTGGTGACAGAATTCACCACAGAGAAATGATTCTCAAACCTCTTATAGATCCCCCGTCCTCCCAGGGGACCTTAAATAGGATCTTGGACGCTTATTAATTGCTTCCTACTGCTCCTTCCCTTAGGGGAGTTGAAATTTTGATAGTTTTCAGCCCAGGACTAGTCAGTTGCCTGAATCTGCCATCTCACAGGCCAAGTATCTCTATCCCAGGGCAGTTAGGTAAATCAAGTTTCTCAGCAGATTCACCTCTCCCCTCTGCCTGTTGCCACCTCAGGCTAGCTGGTATGTTCCCCAAAGCTCAGAGGGTGTCCAGGCAACCAAACCCACAGAAATGAAACCTTTCTCCACCCTTTTCCAGAACACTCCCAGTCTCAGAGAATACTCCCTCCCCCTGAGTATCCAGCCTGAGTTGGGTCTCTCAGAGGATTTTGCCTTGAGGGTGGGGCTTTGCCATCTGTGGTTTCCAGCCATGGAGCTAAAAACTCAGCGTCTTATCTTGAGTAATTTATTTCTTTGTCCACCTCCCTCCAGATTGATGCCCCAAATTCTCCCACTCTGTGGGCTTCCAGAACAGCTCACTCAGACAGGATCTTAGTCCCCATTCAGCCAGTTTTTGTGAAACAGATGGTGAGTGCCCACTTAAACCAATGCCTTCTTGCTTTTTTACCTCTATTTTGTAATAGTCATACAATGATATTTTACTTTATTCTTTGACGACTACTGCACAATAAAGAATGGCTTGATGCATTGAAACACTTCCAAAATAGATCTACTAGAATAAGGCAAAATCCAAAAACATGCCATAGGGGAACCACATCAAGAAACCCAATGTATTATTATGCATAAGAAAGAATTGAGTAGTCATGGAACCTTAAAAGAAAGCTGGGATAAACCATTGATCAATTCAAGAGGCCTTTGCTTATAACACTGGAGTCCCAAGTTCCTCCATCTCTCCTAATACCTCCTACTCAATAAGAGGCCGTGTCCTGCACAATGACTCACCTAATGCATCTAAGTCATTCCTTTTCCCAGCTTGTGTGTCTGTCATTTGCATTTCAAATGTGACCTCAGACTGGCTTCTCTTTTTCCCCAACCCCAGGAGTTTCTGCTGCTGCATTCTGCCAAGTGAACACACTGAGTCCAGTCTTTAAAATGTGACAGCTATTGAAGATCACCATCTGCTGGCTGATAAAGGAAGTATGTGAGGGAAAAAAATTAAGTATGAGAGGTTTTTTCCAGCCTTTAGAGCCTCTCTCCCCAAGGCTGTCCATGTGCCAGCTTGGTGCTAACCTCTGTAGAGTTGCAACACATACTCTCCATGTCATTGGACTCACCTAGGACAACTAACACGGAAGTGAGGATGGAAAACCATCATACCAAGGAACTGAGAGTGTCTACAACAGCAAGCAAGAGAATTCCATCCATCAGTTATATGGAACCAAAGTCCCCTCTCATATAGAGGTGGAGTGGACACTGCCATCCCAGAATCTTCATGATTGGGGAATAAAATATGGACTAGAATGGACTTACTGGTATTCTTATATAGACTTACTGTAATTGCAGCAATGGATATATCATTGATGTGGAAACAGTGGCCCCTGGGTGTGCTAAAGGCTGGGAAACAAAAAAAAAAGGTGTAATATGGGGGCACTTTTGGGACTTGGAATTGTCTTGAATGAAATTGCAATGACAGATATAGGCCATTATATATCCCACCATAACCTATAGAATTGAGTGGGAGAGTGTAAACTTCGATGTAAACTATAATACTCCCTTAGTGGCAATGCTCCAAAATGTGTTCATCAATTGCAATGAATGTACCACACTAATGAAAGAAGTTGTTAATGTGGGGAAAAGTTGGAAGTGTGGGGATTGGGGCATAAGGGAATCCCTTAGAATTTTTATGTAACATTTTATGCAATCTAAGTATATTTTAGAAAAAATAATAAATATATTAAAAAATACAACAACAACCCAAAAGTGGACTTACTCAACCTTTTACTATCTGTGCTACTATGACAAATAGTGAAAGATGTTTGGAACCATATTTATTCTCAATTATGAAATAAAATTGTGAAACTAAATTCAGGCTAATAGGGTCTGAATAAAGATTTGGATTAAAAAAAAGAACGTAGTACAGAAACACAGATCTCCAGGCTAGGAACCTAGGAATTGATATTTAATATATTGGCTGTGAGTACAAAAATGGCACTATTTCCATTGGATAAATGTCACCACTAGTGTATTTACAACACTGGGAAATCTAATTGACAGTATATTGTTTGCACTCACCCTTAAAGACAGGGCCTTGGGAAAATTTTGACAAGTTGATTAGTTTATGTGATTAATTACTTTGTTCAGAATCATAATGCAAGGAATATGGGCTGAGTTGGATCTTTTAATTGCACTGGAGACACCATTAAAAATGACAAGGTGAGGATTTTTAATTCTCAGATTAGGGCACAATAAAAACCAGACATCTTCTTGGACTGTATGCATCAAATCCATTTTATCTGAAAACTACAGTCATTTGTGGAAATAACACAAAACCAGATTCTGATCCTGTGGATAGATAAATTGCAAAATAAATTGAATTCACAGCTTTGCCAGTGAATGTGAAGTGATTTAAAAAAAAATGACCAGACCACATTTTTTCCAAAATTTGACACAAGCTCAGAGCAATTATTAATCTCAAAATGCCACTCTGGTTTGCCAGTCAAAGGGACGACTGCTGTCAGATGATAAATGAAATAGTTGCCATTTTCTAGCTCACAGATAAAACAGTAGGTGTCCATAAAAAAACCGTGATATTATTTCCTAATATTTGGGATTAACACTTGAAAAAGCAATAGTTGGCAGGGAACAGAACACCCAAATTTCTTTTAATAATTAATTTTATTGAAAAGTCTTCATAAAGTGTACAAACCATCTAAAGTGTATCATCAATTGCATTTGGTATAATTACAAATTTGTGCATTCATCACTTCAATCAATATAATACCATTTTCATTATTCCAAAAAAGAAATGAAAAAACCAACAAAAACAAAACAAAAGAACACAGAAAACCCTCCATCTTTGTAATCACGTGTCAGTCTTGCTATCCTTCTGCCATACATAACTGCTAATCTATTTTCATGTCTATAATTTATTTGCATTTATATTTTATATATAATATGTAATATTTTTGTCTAATTTCTTTCACTTACTATACATCTTTTTTACCATTGATGGAAGGTTATAAATATATTAATATATAAGATAGTAATATATTATTATGTAATTATTTTGTTGTATATTAGCAGCTTTTAGTGTTGTAAAGCCTAAGAGTTACCTCCTGACAGCCTGCTTGTTGCTCAAATGTGCCATGTCTCTAAGACAAACTCAGCATATAAATGTTTTACCTTCCTCCCAGGAATAGACATGACTCCCAGCGATGGGCCTCCCTTGCACCGAGGGATTAATACCAAGCACCAGCTGGTGATACAACTGGAAAAAGAGCTTGAACAAAAGGGAGAAAAGGTAAAGACAAATGAGTGTATATGTTTAAGAGACATTAAAGTGAGTCGGGAGGTCTTCAGAGAGGTAAAACTTATGCATATCTCAGCAGGATCTCATAGACTGCCAAGGTAGACACTACCCCAAATAGTGGTGATCCTAAGGGCTATGGAGAAACCCAGGTACTATGGTCATGGCAGATGGCTCCAGAGTTGGGTGCCTTGCCAGTGGGCCTTATTTACTGGCATTCTAAGTAAGAGAAGACTTACTGGTATTCTACTATAAACGTTTTGATTCTAACAATGGAAGAAATTATATCATTGAAGTGGGACAGTGGCCACTGGAGGTGCTGTAGTCAGGGAGCAGGAAAACTAGGAGCAATATGGGGGAATTTTCAGGACTTGTAATTGTTCTGAGTGACATTTCAGTGACAGATAGTGGCCATTATATATCTTGCCATAACCTATAGAATTGACTGGAAATGAGTGTAATCTACAATGTAAACTATAATCTATGCTCAGTGGCAATGATTCAAAATGTGTTCATCAGTTGCTATGAATGTACCACACTAATGAAAGTAGTTGTTAATGTGTGGAAAAGTGGGAGGTGGGGGAATGGGGCATTTGGGAATCTCTTATATTTTTATGTAACATTTTATGTAATCTAAGTATCTTTTAAAAACAAAATAAAAATACACTTTTAAAAATCCCCCAAAAAAGAGAACATTTTCCTGTCCCACTCTCAGCCTTTCCTTCAAGCATTCATATATTCTGCAGGTTTTGGTAAATACCCATTCATTTAATTGAGGTATTTATATTGAGTGTCAACTATATGCTAGGCACTGCATTGGCAATGGGAACAATGCTGAGACACAAAAGACTCACCAATCTGTTGATTGTGAAGGAATGATAGTAAATAAATGACAATCATAAAATACCAATGGATAACTGCCTTAAAAAGGAAAATCAGAGCTAGTAAAAATGAGAGAGTGAAATGGGGTGCTAGGTTTGCTAGTGTTGAACCAAACACAGCCAACAATGTGACATGTTAACAAAGACCTCTCAGGTGAGAAGTCAGGAGCCATGAGGAAAACTGGGATAATATGTGACCAGCTGGGAAAACATCCAAGGCAAAGGACCTAGAATAGGGCTTGTTTCAGATGTTCAAGTTCAACAAAGGACCAGTGTGGTCAGGAAAGAGAGAAAGTGGGAGAGTGATAAGAGATGATGTCAGAAAAGCTTTAAGAACAATTGAGCTTGCTGCTGCTTGAATTTCAAGATAGAGTTCCTTAGCCACTTTGCATACCTCTTCTGATTTAATGAATTGTTCTCTAAGGTTTCCAATAGATAGAAATGAATATCCATTTTATTTCCAATTATGGATTTGCATTGTGGACTCTGTATTATAAGGCTTGTATTTTTGAATAAGAGCCAATGTACCAGAGCTCTGAGCACACCAAACACAGTGAAACACACACAAAGACACACAAACAGACACACACACACTCACAGACACACTGCACACAGATACACAGAGACACACACAGCACACCATGGCCTCATTTACCTTGACCATAACCCCCTGACCTTGAACTTGACTTTCACCTTCACCAGCATGCTGTAGACTCAAAGTTCAGCACTTTACACACCTACTCCCCACTGAGCATTTCTTCCACTGGTGCAGTTGCAATTTGTCACCTCCTCCCATCTGGAAAACTCAACCTCATCATTTAGAGATGCCTGGAGGATTCCATTTGTGTAGTTTTTTTTTTTTTAATCATCCCCACAGTAAGATGGCAAGTTCTTTCTCTCACTTAATTTGGATGTAATTGTCTATGACTGTGTTTTGCTTTTACTGAATTTTATGGGGTTTTTTTTGCCCTCCTACACTGTGACTGCCTTGAGGGAGATAGCAATGTTCTATGTACCAAGTTCAGTTGGTGACTAAGTTATAATAGTAGATTAATAAATATATGTTGCATGAACAAATAAAAGATTGTGGTTTTATAGCAATTTTCAGTACTGAGTGAAAGATAAGCAAGATAATTTTAAAATTGTGTGGAGAATATGTTAGAAACATGAATTCCATATCCACAGATGGTTAATTGTAAAGGTTCAAAATGTTGTATTTTTTCTAATGAGTTAAAATAGAGTGAATGAGATCCATAGACAATTTCAAAGAGCAACTCACATAGTATGAACATGCACAAAATCATTTCACAGAAATCTTTGTTGACTTACTATGGTGTTGTATGTGTATGCATCTGCTTTAGTGTGTGTGGATCTGCATGTGTAAGTGCTTCTTCCATGTTTATGTGTGTACACATGTACTAATGGTGTGTATTGTGTATGTTTGTGACCACGTGTCTGTATTTTGTGTGTGTTGTGTCTTTGTTCTGTATGAATAACTATGTGTGTATTGTGTAGTATAGTATTTGTATGTGTGTGTTCACTATAGTAAATTGTGGATCACAGTGTAATACAGGTCTTTCTTATTTGGAATATTGGCAAGAATTTTTGGCAAACATAACACTAGAAGCAAGAACAGTTTAAAAGACTAGTCTCTGCTCATTGGGAAAAGGTCCTTGAATGTTGAGACAATGGAAGAGTGAAGCTGGAGAACGTACAGACAGCCAGTGTGGGAAGTGAGGTTCCTCCTGTGTCAAGGGCAACAGATGGAGCAAATATTCTTGCTGCACCTGCCTTGCCATGGTCTCCACATCATGCCCTGATATACCTGCTGTTCCTTTGCCTGCCCCATATTTCTTTGGCCACACTGGCTTTTATATGGTCCCACAGCAAATGAAGCAGGGCATTTAGCAATTTTCTATGATGTCAGTCTCTTCTTTATTATTCTTGGGCTTTGGGTTTTGATATGTTGGCTATCCAGTGGGCACACTCAAACCTGTTTCTATATCTCATACAATATGTTAAGGATTTCCCAGAGAATTCTCCTTAAAACCTGCACACATTATTACCTGTTACTCTGATTTATGTTCTTCAAATAATATATCCCTGAGGACCTATCATATCCACTTAATTCATACTTTGATTTCTCCAGTAAAATGTAAGATCCAATGACCAGAGATTACACTGGGTTTGTTCACCTGTTTGCTCTCACAGAGCTGCTGAATATCTGTGTATTTATGTAGAAAGAAATATTTAGAACATTGTAAAGAAATATATTAATTTTTTGTCAAGCAATCAAACAAGTTGGGTGATATACCAGCTCTGGTCTGTGGATACTGACTCTCAGATTACCTCAGATTAAATTTACTGGGGTCCCTTCCCGCTGATGCTTTCCTGGAGAGTCTACTGGACTCTCCAACTCACCTGGATGGTACCTCTGAGCACATGAAAACCCTGCAAAATTCCTAATTTCTTCCAGGGTGGTTAGTAATGGAGACTGAAACTCAGTTCCCAGACAACACAATGGGAATCAGGTACTGGTCTTGCATCCAGACTTAGCTCCCCAAACAAACAACCATATGTCATCCAGCCCAAGATTGCAGGGGATGAAGGAAAGCAGAAGAGGAGATATTTACAGCTTTCCTTTGGCTGCTCTTTAGCACATTTCCCTCTGTCCTTCATTAGCATATTCCCTTGTTGCTTCACCCCCAAAACCATCATTTCCCTTTGGGACACCGGTCAGGTTAGAATGGAAATAGATCCTTCTGATGATCTGTTCCCAAGAGACCAAGTGGCTTCAAAAGAATCCAGCTTTTATCGCAGTTTCTCCTCATGAATTCTGCTTCCCTGCTTTGTTCTAACCTTCTAGCACCTTCCCATATTTAGAATTAATTTTTTCACCATGTGTACAACTGACAATCCTCTTTCACTAGTCCCTTGCATCCCGAAGCATTAGTCCCTTGCATACCAAAGCATTGACTTGGGGTAAGTATGCAGCCCATGTTGTTCTGTCCTGAACATCCCTTTTCCCTCCTTTACAAAGTGAGGAACTGTGCTCCTTGGATTTGAAACCAAAAACAGTGCATCCCATGGCTTTTCATACTTATTTGCAATTAATTAAGAACGTCCCACCTGCATTGCAAATTAAGAAGAGTCATTTAGTCTTTAAATGATTAAATGTGTGTTACTTTAAAAAGCTATATTTCAATCAAATTATGCAACAGTACCTGAGCTTACCACTTCAGGGTGGATTATCTCATTGATTTCTTAGAAAAAAATCATTCTATAAGAACTGTACTATTATTAAGAACTGTACTATTATTTTTTCTTAGAAAAAATCATTCTATAAGAACTGTACTATTATGAACTGTACTATTATGAACTACATTTACAGAAATGAATGAGGTGCAAAGTGTTAAGTACCTGATTAAAGTTATAAACCAAGTAAGGTCTGGGACATTGTTGGGGACCCTGTAAAGATGTTTTCAGTTCTTATTCTCTCAGTCACTTGCTCTCAACTATGGGTGATTCTGGCCCCCTGTGGCTATATGGCAATATCTGGAGCTATTTATGCTTGGACAACAAGCTACTGAGGTCTATTAACAGCATGCAGTGCATAGAGACCAGGGATGCTGCTAAACATCCTACAATTATCTGAACAATATATTGGGTCCACGTGAAAGCTTTTTGAGTTGCTTCTTAGATTTTTTTGCTTTCACTTACATAATTTCATTATTTAATTTAACATTTTACTGTTCAAAATAACAATTTTGACATTTTAACTATTTTTACATGTCCAATTCAGTGACATCATCTTCCACGACTAAAATTTTTCTTCATTCAAAACAGAAGTTCTTACTTCTTAAGCAATAACACCCCATTATCCATCTCCTTAGCCTCTGTAACCTAATCTACCTTTTAAATCAATGAATATGTTTAATACTCATAGGTGGGAACAACTCCAGAGTCCAAACATATAGAAAAACACTAAGGAAATGTGCTTTATCCATACATGGAATACTACAAAGACATAAAAAGGAATAAGTTTCTGGTACCTGGTAAAACAAGGATCAACCTTAGATATTCATTCTTAAATTAGTGTTGCTTCTATATCACATTTGCCAGACAATTCCTTTACATGGAATCAGGAAACCAAATGGGCTTTGAAGAATCCTCCTCCTGTGACTTCATGAGAAGCCAGGGAAACAGTCCATTCCCTTAGGGTTCTTTGTGTCCATGAACCTGGTCACCATCATGGGACCAGGTCACCATTATGGGGGACCCGTTTGTCTTCCTGGCCATCAGCTCAGACTCCCACTTCCACATGCCCATGTACTTTTCATTTCCAACCAGTCCTTTTGTTATATCTGTTTCACTTCCACCAATGGCACTAAGATGCTGTGGAATATCCATTGCAACCTATGTTAGCTGTATAAGTCACATACAGTTTTTCACCATTTTTCCACTTTTGGGCAATTAACCACTAACTATGATGGCCTATAACTGTGTCATCCTCGCATACTCTATTGTTTTCAATATGTCTGTGCAGATCCACACATCAAGAGGTGGAATCTCATTCTCCTCTTTGAATCAGGGTGGGAATGATAATGTTTCATTAGTTTTGGCCAATGGAGTATGGTTTAATTGACAGTGCCTCAAAAAGCTTTAGTGTGTTTCTAATACTCTCGTCAAATCTTGCCTTGGTCATATGATGAAGTCTAATAAAAGCTTACTGTAGAATGAGAAGATATGTGGGAGAGAAGCCACTTATTCCAGTAAAGTTCACCCTAGACCAACCTATAGCAAATCAACACATCAATAGTGAGAGAGTTTAAACAAGATGATCAAAGCAGCAACCAGATGACTCACAACTGATTACATACTTATGAAGAAGCAGACAATATCAAAAGAACTCTATGCATGCTGTGTACACCCTTGAAATAATAAAAAAACATTACCTCAAGCCATGCATTTGTGGGATGAGTTGTTATGCAGCAATGGATAACTGACACAGGCTAGCTAAATATTAGGTGATTCAGATAACTATGATGATTCCTATTGTTTGCAGTCCTTTAGACACTTGAAAAGAACATTGATGATCGCTGGTTATTCTATTTCATTTCAGATAACTGTGCTTTAAAGTAAGCACACATTATGCTTCCTTCCAGATAACTAAGAGAGTTTGGAAGGGCATGCATATTTGTGTGGGAATAAGTTATGATCCTGAATCAGACCTTTCAACTACCTAAAGTATTTTGTGGGAAGGAATCCAAACTCATGTCAGTCATACTTTGATAAAGAGGATTGGAGAGAATATTGATGATAAGTGAGATAAAGGGCAGATAGAGTAAATACACTTTTTTCTTTCACCTGCATTTTAGCCTTCCCACAACATTTAGAAAAATAGCAGATATTTTGTTTAGATAAATAGAAGAAGTCACATTTTTTGGCATTTCAAAGTTTTCAAGTAGAAGCAGAATTTAATCTCATAAAATAATATAAAATACACAACATAAAAAATACTGCACCCCAATGAGCACTAACCCTTATATACTGGCACCCCAATTCCATACTTCAATAAGAATACCTATATCATCAAAAATAAATCTTGTCATGGCTAAATAATGCACAGTTGAAAAATTTCCTTCACCTATTTAAGATTGTTTGTGATGCTATGACCATATCATATAAAATATATACTAATTTAACTTTTAGTAGACACCTCCTCAAAGATGTGTATTTGATAAACAATTTTTGCTAAGTACCTGTGCAAGAGAAAACCCATGATACACACTGGACAATGAGCAGGTTAGAAGAAAGGGGTCCTAACAAGGATAAGAAAATCAGATCGTCAGGTATAAGAAGCACAAGTATGTGAAAGTTAACATTAGTAGAGAAAAGTTTTGAAATATTTATGTAGAATAGGATAGCAGACACAAAATTGGAAAGCTAATAAAAAGAAAAACTATAAAGTGAAAAGTTAAACTGTCAGACTTTCCTTTACCTTATAATCTTATAAATAGTCTTGGGTAATATGTATAATTTTTTCCAAAGGAGCAGGGAACTCACCACATCTCTCTTAGTAAAACAAAGAAAGAAAACATTTCTGATAATAAAAATCAATTGAGGAAAATTAATTCTTCAAGAAGTATGTGCTTCCTGTGATATGTTTGAATTTTGAAATTGTTTCTCAGGAAAAGATGAGAATAACATTGGAGAAGTGGGAAAGTAGACAGAGAGGAAAACTGTTGATTATGTGAGAAGCAGAGAAAATTTAATAATATGAGTTGCTTAAAACCAACACATTGAAAAATGCTATAAAATAAATAGGAAGAGACATTTCCTACTTCCAGGGTTTGATTTAAAAAATCAGATTTCTGGATCTGTCTTTTTTTAACATATCCTTTTTTATATTTTTAAAATATACTTAGATTACATAAAAGTTACATAAAAAATATAGGAGATTCCCATATGCCCAGCTCCCTACCCCTCCCACAATATCCCACATTAACAACATCCTTCATTAGTATTGTAAATTTGTTAAAATTGATGAAATCATTTTGGAGCATTGTCACTAAGCTGGGATTATAAATTGCATTGTAGTTTGCACTCTCTCTCACTAATTTTGTAAGTTATGAGAAGATATATAATGATCTGTATCTGTCATTACAATCCATTCAGGAAAATTTCCAAGTCTCAAAAATGCCCCTATATTACACCTGTTTTTCCCTCTTCTTCCCCTCAGAACCTCCAGTGACAACTGTCTCCATATCAATGATAAAAGTTCTTCCATTGTTAGAATCACAATAAGTCTATAGAAGAATAACAGTAAGTCTGCTCTAGTTCATCATTCAATCCCCAATCCTGAGGCTACTGGGATGGTGATGCCCACTCAAACTCTAATTGAGAGCGGGCTTAGATTTCATGTGGCAGATGGATTTGACTATCTTGCTTGCATTTTCAGACTCTCTCTGTTCCTTGAGATGGTTGTTGTCCATCATAATCTCCATGTTAATTTTACTAGGTGAGTCCAATGAACTGGAGAGTAAGTATTGCATCTGTGTCAAGTTTCAAGGCCCAGCCATCACATGGACAGCCCAAAGATTTAAGTCTCTTGGACATACAACCATCAAGTCTATTACTAACTATAGATTCAAATACAAGGGGCAGAAGAGCCATGCATAGGGAAAGGACAACCGAGTCCAACTCTATCTCACTGGGAATAATAAATTCCAAAGAAGGGCCACTGGCAGGGCACAAAACTCCTGATCTCTCTGAATGTTTTAAGAGACCTCAGAACCCCACTATTTGATGCAATATTCACTTTGGAAGTCAATGAGATCCTCCTGAGATGTGCATCAGCATAAACTCTGGATTGAACTCCTAACTCACTGTGAAGTCTCTTTGCCATATAACCTCATTTGTCTTTCCCTCTTTTGGTCAAGGTCTTTTTCCAGTTGTGCTGTTAGTTGGTGCTTGGTAGTAAGTCCTATGTGCCAGGGAAGCTCATTCCCGGGAGTCATGTCCCATGCTGGGAGAATGTAATTCGTATATATGCTGTTTGGCTTTGAGAGAGGCCACATTTGAGCAACAAGGAGTCTCTCAGAAGGTAACTCTTAGGAAACCTATAATACTATGCTGGGTTTCAATTTCAAAAGTAAATGTTCATAAGTACAGACATCAATATCAAGTTCTCATCAGTGGTCCATCTTCCTTCACTAGCCACTGCCCCTATACTTGGGGGATTCTTGTTATCCCATTCGAGAATGCACCAGAGCTCCCCAAGATGGGAATTAGATATTCTTTCTAATTATTGTGTGAATCTCTGCCCACCATAGCAATGTCCCATGAACATTTGAACACATTTATATGCCTTTTAGGTATGCCCCAGGTGCACGTCCTCCAAAACTGACATCCTACATCAATGATCTAACCACCTAAAAGCCTCTCCAATCCTTTGGAATAAAGTTTCTTTAAGGTCTAAAACTGAGGAACCTATTTTGACTAAGTTCATTTGAACTCCAGAACACTGATTTTGGCTGAGGAGCAGCCCTTGTCATTCAACTAGAAATGCCCTATTTTTCTCTTCAAACAAAAGGAGAATTTGGTTTATTTGACATAAAATCATAGACATGACAGTCTTTTGGGTTTTTAAGAATCACAATAAAACTTTTTGAGTTAAATTGAAAATAATATTGAGGTAGACTATTTGCAAAGATATCTTCATTTTCAACCTTTCTCTGAATCCATGTCTTTTCAATTTGACAGTGCAGTTCCCCCTACCAAGAAGCTGAGTTTATTTATTCAACTTGGATTCAGGGCTGGATTTAAAGTGTGTAAATTGCTTTCGCTTAGAGAATATAGTGGAAAAGATAGTTTGCCTCAAGGGGGCTCAGCTCTTATTGCTGCTGTCCCTTGAACCTCTTCCTCAGCCTTGTGAACAACTCCAGGCTCACCTGTTATAGGATGGAAACATGTGGAGGAACTTTCATTGTCACATTAAACAATACTTTAGACCAGCCTATAGCCACCTAATCCTCAATATGTGAGGAAGACCAGTAAAAACAACACAGAAAAAGTTGGAGTTTTCTGAGTATGTACAAAAGGACAGCTCCAACACCATTAAGGCTTGTAACAAAGAATGCAGGGGTACTCATGGTTTAGAACCACATAATCATCAAGACACAGAGCTAGGGGATCATGTTTACCATGTAATGCAGGGGGTGGCAGATGACTGCAAAGTGGTCATAGATCATCATGGCCAAGAGACATTTGTCCAACCCTACAAAAAACATATATTTGGGTGAGGCAGGCTGCTTAAGTTAGGACTCTGCTCTGTGTATATATTCACGAGCCTCTTAGGGACCATGGTGGAGGTGAAAAAGCTGTCACAAAATGACAGGTTGGAAAGGAAGAAGTAATGGGCATGGGGAAGATGGAGTCAATGATACTTGCCAAGATGATAAACAGGTTCCCTTTGAATGTTACTAGATACATGGACAAGAACAGCCAAAAGATGAAGGGCTGCAGTTCAGGTCCTCTGAAAGTCCCAAAAGAAGAAATTCTGAAATTTGTATATTATGTACTGATTCACTGTGGTTCATGTTACTATAAAGAATTAGAAAAAGAATAACATGTCTAATTTTCAAACAATCAGTCATTACTAAACTCTCTGTAGTTTACGTTTTTCACTCAAGAAAGTAATTTTCATATTTTATTTAGGGAACTGTTCCCCATTTTGGTAAAATCTATGGCCAGCCTTGATTAGTAATTTATATCCCACTTTCAGAATGTTAATCTAATAGTCATGTATTTTAAGGTTTTTAAGAGAAATTCATTCATTTATTTGAGGAATGATTATTCAGTGCTCACTTCATGCCAGGCACTGTTTAGGCTATGGGCATAGATTGGGAAAAATGAATGCCTGCATTCTGTTGATGGAGAAAGAATATAAGCAAATAAAAGAATCATATTTTGGATGGTGGCAACTGCTAAGAGGGAAAAAGTCCAGGAAAAGGGAGAGAGTCAATAGCGTATGCTATGTTTTCTTGAGGTATTCAAGTGAAACCAGCAGATAAGATGACATTCGAAGACCTCAAGGAAGATAAGTTTGGAGCCACAAAGAAACAAGGGGCAATGTGCTCAGCAGAAGAGTGCCAAGGTCAAAGGCACTAAAGACCAGGATTGTTTCAGGATTCAAGGCCAATAAGGAATATTGTGTAGCAGTGGGATGAGGAAGAGGAAGAGTGGTCAGATTTGATGAAGGATGAGTTGGCCTCATTGATTCTGAATCTTCAAGACTCAGGAAGCTGCTTATGCACATGATGCAATGCTTGCACTTTATTAATCTGATTGAAAAGGTATTCCAAAAGTAACCACTTTCCTTTCCATCTATAGGATTGCATTTAGACTCTGTATTAGAGGACACACTTAATGGAATTTATGAGCTCATTTTCCCTGGTCTTTGATGCTATTGCCCAATTAAACAAAAGCACACATAGGCACCCAATAACACACAGAGCATACAGTGGCCTCCTGGGTCAAATTAATTCCATGCTCTTCTCACCCCCAGCCACACATATTTGTCTGGGAGTGAATATAATGCAAAATCACATCAGATGGTCTTTTCCCAAAATAGTTATAAATGATAACAAGAATTTCCAACTGTCATACCTCCCATGCAAATGGGGACTAGGGTATTGATTTTGTTGTGGTAATTTTATACCATGTGTTTAAAAAACATAAACAATAACCATAGGAAGAGAAAGAACAATGAAATAGACATGAAGATAAAAAAACATTATTAACTCAGGTCAAACCTCAGAGACTGTGAAGAAAAACCTTAATTTGTCTGGCAGCATTCCAATCAAAGTTCCATTCTCTGGATGCTCAGAAATACTAATAAAATATCAATAGACCAAAGTATTGATATCTTTTTACCGTGTCATACACCATACAGATTACACACCCCAAGAATAAAATGAGCAAAGGGAATACACTAACATTTCATGAAAAAGAATACAAGGACCACAAAGTTTAGGGTTTTTTTTATAGTAGAAGTATTTTAAATTATGTTAAATGTAAAAATTTTGTAATCAGATAAATCAGGTTTTGAATCTTTGATTAAATATGTACTATACAATAAACTTGGATAAGAAGGAAAACATTCTAACCCTTAGTACTTTCTCCTACATTGTACATATTATAGCTTCACCATCAAAGGAAAGTTGACAAGCTTAAAAAATACATTTGAATACCTAGCATAATTCTTTCCTGTCAGTAAGTGAATTGTTTTCACTGGTGATGAGATGAGGTTGATTTTTCTTACACTATTCAAATATATCTCTCTTTCTTCAGCTTCTTCTCCCCAATTCCGTACCCATGTTTATTTCTTCATCATGTTTCTCAGCAATTGCAAACCAAACAACCCTCTTGCTGATATTCATATTGACCCAGAGGGATGACAAAAGTGATCTCCAAATTCCATTACTTCAAATTGCCTGTGATTTTTCCACTGTACAATGAAGTCAAAACACCACAGCTTGAATGCAACTTCGGTCTTCCCTGGCTGACCTGCCATCATCCCCTCACCCTGTGGGCTGCCCTCATTCACACTGATGCCCAAGACCTTGAAATTGACTTGCTGTTTTGCTAGATCTCCATAGTTTCCATACTAAATGGATTTATGCAGAGTTTTACTCTGCATCTGTCTCTCTGGCAGGACCGTTTAGTACCTTTTCACTCCCTTTCGTTGTGGAAACTCCAACACCTATTCAGGTTAGTCTGGAGTCATCTAGGTTTTTAAACTTATCCATAATATATCCATAGTAAGATTTGTGACAAATCCTTGCACACACCTAATTTGGCTAGTGGAGACTGTCCCTGCATGTTGCTTTTATTGAACTCCAGTCTTCTCCCTGTGAGACTGAGTGCCTTAAGGGATGTAGCAATGTTCTACATAAATTTTATTTCAGTAAGCCAGATTGGATGGTGGCTTGTTAATAAGAGAAGGTGAATAAATATATACTGTGTGAATGAACAAAAGAAGGCAGTTTCACAGGTACTGTAAATGATTAGAGAGATGAAGCAGAGAAATATTAAATAGGTGTGAAGATATGCTAGGAATATTCTTTGCACATTTAAAGATGTGACACTACACATGGGTCAAGACAACATTTTGAAAATTATAAAATAAAACTCTGTAAGAAGTAGAGTGTCTCACTCAGTATAAAAAATACAAAATCAATTCATGAATCAGTCTCTTCTGTGTGTGTGTCTGCATGTGCACTTTGGATGACAATGTTAACTGTATATTTGAAGATGAGAAATGGTCAAAATTTTGGAAGCCATTGCACTAAAAGCAAGGAAATATTAAAAAGAAGACTAGTCCCTGCTAATTGGTCAAGGTCTTTGAATGGAGATACAATGGAAGAGTGAGCTTGGAGAGAGAACAGGCAGCCTGAGTGGGAACCAAGGCTCCTCCAAACTCAAGGGCCATAGATGGAGCAGGTGTTCTTTCTGCACCTGCCTTGTCATGGTCTCCACATCATGTCTTATATCCCTGCTAGTCCTATGTGTGCCCCATATTTATTTGATCACCCGTTTTTTTATATGGCCCAGTACAATTGGAAGCAAGTCCTTATTTCACTTTTATTTTATGATATTCTTCTATTTATTATTTTGGAGCTTTGGGTTTTGACATCTTTCTTGAAAAATCAAATGGACAACCTCCAGTACTACTTTTGTTTTCCTTATCCAGCATGGAAGTTCCTTCTGGGCTCATTGTCTGTAAAATCCTGAATATGCCACAACAATCTATTCTCAGAGAAATAAGCAGAGAAATATTACTGAATAAATTCATTCAGAGGATATATCTCTCAGGCCATTAGGCCATGCACACACTTATTAACATGTCCTCTGACTTCTCCATGATAATATATGATCCAAATGAGCAAAGGCTTCAACTGATTTGTTCTCTTTTATGTTTTCACAAAAATATATGGGACCTCATACATGGGAAGCAGGAGCTCAACCACTTGAACTACTTAACTCCCTCATTTATTTTTTCTTAACATTATCTCAAATGCAAAAAAATAAAATAATAGACAAAAGGCAGCTTAACAATTTATGTAAGCATTAATCCAAAAAATTCTGTGCAGTCACATTTATCTTACTTAATCCTAAAAACAAACTCAATTGTTTCTCCAGTGTTAAGAAAGACACAAGGTGTATGGAAAGATGGCATCACTTTAGGTGAGCACTCACCATCTCTTTTGCAGAAGATGGTTGATTAGGGAAAGGATCTTGCCCAAGTGGTCTGTTCTGGGAGTTCACACAGCTAGAATCATAGGGATATCGATCTGGAGGGAGCTGGACAGCAAAGTGGGTTGCTAAACATATAATCAGAACATAGAAAAAAGCAAGGAACTAAAATAAGAAGAACAAAGTGTCAAAGAGAAAACTTAACACACACACAGAACCACCAGCTAAATAAAACTCTAGAGCAGAGAAAGAAGCTAATCAACTAAATAACCCCATAAAGAAAAAATGATGACCAGAGGGCAACAAAAAATTACAAACCATACTGAGAAAGAGGAAGACATAGAACAGTCCAATAAACAAACTAAAAACCAGGAACAGATGCAGAACATCAAATAACTGATCGAAGCTGTCCAAACAAATATCATGGACCAACTTAATGAAGTGAAGGAAGAAATTAAGGATATTAAGAAGACACTGGGAGAACATACTGAAAAAATTGTAAACATACATAAAAAGATAACAGATATGATGGTGATGAATGGCGCAATCCAAGAAATTAAAAAGATGCTGGATTCACATAACAGCAGATTTGAACAGGCAGAAGAAAGAATTAGTGATGTGGTAGACAGTACATCTGAAATCAAACAGATAGCAGAACAGATAGATTAGGGATATAACCGACAACACAGAACACGCAAACATAAGCATTATAGGCATACCAGAAGAAGAAGAGAAAGGAAAGGGAACAGAGGGAGTGTTGAAGGAAATAATGCCTGAAAATTTCCCAACCCTATTGAGGGAGATGGATGTACATGTACAGGAAGCACAGCACACCCCAAACAGCATAAATCCCAACAGGCCTACTACAAGAAATATAATTATCAAAATGTCCAATGCTCAAGAAAAAGAGAAAATGCTCAAGGCAGCAAGAGAAAAGAGAATCATCACATACAAGGGAAGCACAATAAGATTAAGTGCTGATTTCTCATCTGAAACCATGAAGGCCAGAAGACTTAAAGACTCCAACTCACTCTACCATAAGAAGTACTTTCTTGCCAAAGATGGTTGCTAATCCCTTTGAGGATTTGGCCTTCCTTCCTCCTCTTAAGGTGCTGTGGTCTCACCTTCTTCTGAACTCAGCTGCAGGCTGGAATGTTTATGTGATAAATGGTTTTGCTGGAAATCATAATTCAAGGGATGTGGAGGGGGGGGATTTTTCTGGCACAGAAAACCTTCCAGAAACAAATGACAGGCTGAAAATTTTTAATTTTGAGATTATGGTGAAATCAAAATGCAAATATTTTGTAAGACTGCATGAATGAAATATCTTTCCCTGAAAATTTCATTTCTGACATGGGTATGCCTCATAAACAGATTCTGAATATGTGAGTTAGTAAATTACAAAATGGGAATGAATGAACATCTTTCCCAAAGAATGTGAATAAATACAAATAATAAAACAATTTTTCCCCAAAATGTCCATTAACACAGAGCAATCACTAGTCCTAAAATGTCATTCTAATTTCCCAGTTTTATTGATGGTCCTTGGATTAGGTGATGGATGAAGCATTCACCTTATTCTACTTCACAAAGAACAAAATAGGTCTACATAAAAACCTGAAATTATGTCCTACTATTTGAGTTTAATAGTTGAAAAAGACATGGTTGGAAATGGGGAAAACACATACATTGTTTTTTATGATCTGTAAATGTAGATTAGTATTGTTGGAATTGCCGAGAGAAATTTCCTGAAAATGTACTTAACTATGAAAAAGGTTTTTAAAAGGCAACCTTAAGTCATTGCAAGAATCACATCAATTATTGAGGTAATCAATGTTAAAAGAATTAGGGATTATGTTGTCAACTACAACATCATTTATGATTGGAAATGTGAAGGAGAAAGGCACATATCAGAGATGGAATGTGGATTATTGTAAACCAAATCATATGGTGCTTACAGTTTAGGATATGGTCTCTTTCTGGAACAAATGAACAAAAACCCTGGTAGCTGTTTCACAGCCTTTGATATGAGAGATTATTTTTCACCAAAGCATATAACACAAGCAGTTGCTGTCATCTGGCAGTGACTGCAATATACCTTCATCCCCTCTAGCAATTGATATAATTTTGTATATAAAGAATTACCTGTATTAATTATTTTACTGCTGAAAATCCAAGCAGTAGTTTCAGCCTTCAGTACTGATTTGACGGGTACAATAAGAGAGATCACATTCTGTAAAATGATACAGAAGAAACAGGTGTTCTTGATATATAAAAAACAAAAAATAGAATTCTAAAAATTAGGCAAATAACACATTATCTTTGTATATGCTTATAATGAATCTAGATTTAGATCTCCTAGTATTTTACATCTGTTAATCATGAGCATTTTTCTAAACTTGAGGTAAAACATCCTTTTACACAGACAATGTTTCTCAGCTTTTTAAAGTCTTGCTTTATATCCTTCTTTCTAAGACTTTAGATTAAGGGGTCCAGCATGGGAGTGATCACCATGTACATCACTGAGACTATTGTACTTACCCTTTGGTTTTGGGTAGCAGTAGAACTAAGATACAGTGCAAAAACTATACCATAAAGCAAGGACATATTGAGAGTTGAGAACCACAAGTACAAAATGCTTTATACTTGTGCTCACCTGTTGAAATTCTCCAGATGGAGGATGCAATCTTAGAGTAAGAGAAAACAATCCTAATGAATGGAATAAATCTCAGAAGTCCAGATGCAAAATACATCACTATGTAATTGAGGAAGGTGTCAGAACAAGCAACTTGGGCTACTTGATTAAGTTCATGGAAAAAGTGGGGAATTTCCAACTCTGTACAGAAAGACAATTGCAAAACCATTAAGTCATTTAAAAGAGAGAACAAAACACTTACTAACCAGGATGCCAGTAGCTGGAAGCTGCAGATATGGGGGTTTATGATGACCATGTAGTGCAAGGGGTGACAGATGGCCACAAAGCAGTCATAGCCCATCACAGTCAGAAGGGAAGTATCTAATTGTCCAAGATGCATGAAAAAATACATCTGTCTGAGGCAATTTTCATAAGTTATAGTCTTGCTTTGTATCTGGATGTTCAGCAGCATCTTTTGGACAGTGGTGGAGGTAAAAGAGATATCTGAAAAAGAAAGATTGGAGAGAAAAAATACATGGGTGTGTGGAGGTGGGAGTCTGAGATGATGGCCAGTATGATGAGCAGGTTCCCAGTAAAGGTGATCAGGTACATGGAGAGGAACAGCCCAAAAAGGAGAGGCTACAATTCTGGATCTTCTGAGAGACCCAGGAGGACAAATTCTAAAACATATGTTTGACATTCTAGTTCCATGTAGCTGATGAAACTGCTGGAAAAGAGACTAGAACAATGAGAATTTAGCCACAAACAATGAACAAAAATTTATCCTAAATGCCATGGTTTGTATACACTTTAAATGAATGATTTCTTATTTAGATAGATAGATAGATAGATACATGATAGGTAGATAGATAGATAGATAGATAGATAGATAGATAGATAGATAGATAGATCTAGTGCCCTTTACCTGAAAATATCAGGGAAATCAAATATCCCTGCTTCTCCTCAATGCTTTTGCTAACTATCCATCCTTGTCCAAAATTGGAAATATTTTCTCACAGACACATTTTCCACTACAAATTCTCTTAGAATTTATTTTATTCAACAAATATATTGACCAGTCATTTTGTAACCTGTGATGAAAAAGTTGGAGTAAAGGAATTGGTGATGATAGCACAATATTCTGAATTTACACTTGAAAATAAATAAAATATAAAATCTTGACTTATATGTGGGTTACTACAATTAGTTGTTTAAAATAATTATTTAATTAATTTGATGTATTCTGTTTTAACAATATCAAAGACTCAGTATTGTTAAGATGCCATTTCTTCCCAACCTGATCTATATATTCAACTCAATCCAGCTCTACATAACAGCAGGTTATTTTGAGGATATTGACAAAATAATTCTAAAGGTTATATGGAAATACAAAAAACCTAGAAAGACAAAAATAATGAAGAAGATGATCAAATTATACAATCCATAGTACCTGATATTACCTAGATAGCCTAAGCAATACTGAAGAAGAAGAACAAGTTGTAGAACCATAAAAATAGATTTCAAGACTACTATAAAATTAAAATAATCAGAGTTGTTTTGTTGAAATAGTAGCATTAACTAATGTTAGAAAACCAAGAATTAGACCCACACAAATGTAGTCAAGTAATCATTTACCAAAAAGGAAAGTCTATTCAATTGAGAAAGTGTGGTCTTTTCAACAAATTGTTATGGAGAAATGGGATGTACTCATACCAAACAAAACTGGTATTTTATTCAACAAATCTTTTGAGCAATCATTTTGTACCCTGTGATGAAAAAGTTGAAGTAATGGATATTAGTGATGGTAACACAATCTTAGAATGTAATTAATATTACCAAATTATTGAGCAAAAAAACCCCAACTCAATATGAATCATACACTTACAAGTAAAATGCAAAGTATTAAACTTCTAGAATAAAACATACAAATCAAGGGGCCAGCGGTTTGTCAGTGATTGTTTAGATATAGCACCCAAACCATGATCCAAGAAGAAAATTTATGACTTGGGCTTTATTAAAATATAAAACTGCTGCTCTGTGAAAGGCTTGATAAGGGAATGAAAAGAAAATCAACTGGCTTGGGGAAGATATTTGCAAAACATAGCTGATAAATCATTTTTTTAAAAAAACATAAGGACCTCTTCATACTGAACAATAAGGAGGCAAACACTCAATTTAAAAATGGGCAAAATATCTGAATAGAATCCTAACCAACAAGATAAACTGTTGGCAAAGGGATTGTGGGAACATTTCCAATGGGTTAGGGTTAGGCGGATAAGGCTCAGCTCTCACTAAAAAAGAGAAAGAGACAGAGGATGCCTTGGGCACCTGCTGAGGGGTATAGCAAACCAGGACACTACTTCAGAACTACTAGAAGATTGAGGTTGAGAGATAGAAAGAGGCCAAAAGAGGTAACTGTGAGTTATTAAACCTCCTGGCTGCCAGGAAGGGCTCCCTTCCCCCACCCCCAAGATATTAAGCCAGGGTAAAACTCCTGGTGAATTTTATCTAACTGAGAGGCGAGCAGATGTCTTTCTACTTTAGATATATAGAGAGTGGGAAGGTCCTCTGAGTCATCTAGATGGGTACTGGACAGATAGGGAATCCAGGGAAAAATCATGGGATGTTTGGTTCAGTATTTGGAAGCAGCAGACTGACCTGGCCTTCAGGGCAGATAGATTAGGTGGAGCCACTGGCTACCTGCTCCAAATGGAACATGGTGGCAGATTCCCTGTGAGGAAGAGGGGTCTGGGAGTGTGGAAAGTGATTACTTTGTGGTGAATTTAGCCAGCTGGGCCCCCCTTGATATAGGAAGGGACCCAGTCTCCACAGGGACTGGGGCAGAGGATCTCATCAGGTAGGCTATCATGATCAGTCATCTACATAAAGAAAGGAATTATGTCAGAGAGGAGGTAGAGAAAGGCAGTTGATCAGCAGGATTCTGGTGGAATGCAGGTAATCTAACCAGCCCAAGGGAAAAGGGGCAGATAGCCTTCTGAAAAGCTAATGAACCTAAGGAGGCAGAAATGGTTAGTAGAAGAATTCCTGCTTAACATAAATGAAATTCCTGGCTCTTCCTTGAGAAGTGATCCACCAGGGTACAGGTGTCCAGCTGAAGCTTTATGACAGAGAACATGCAAACATTCTTTTTGTATTAGATTTTCTTCAAACTCTTTTTTTTTTTAAGGGTTCCTTTTTAATTCCTCTTATTTTACTCACTAAAACCCTGTTCCAAACAGGCAGGGTGAGAGATTGAAGAAAAGCAGCAGCCTGAGAAGACCCTTAGGAGTCTAAAAGAGATGCCTGTTTTTGTGTTTATTTATTTATTATTTGTCCTTCTGTCTCCCTTTTTTAAATGAGTTGCTGCTGCCTTGCTTCTTCCTTGTTGTATATCTCCTTTCCTTGTTGGTCTGCTTGTCTTTTGTTGTTGCTGTTTTCTTTTTTCTTTGTTTACTGAATTACTCTACCTATGCTATTTCTTTACTCATTCATCTTTATATCTTTTCTTTTCTGTTGTTGCCCTATCATTTCAAATTGTTTATTTGGTCACCGATTTTTTTTGTTTATATTTCTCTCTACTTTTTTCTCTGTTTATTTTCATTTTTACTACTTTCTTTCTCTATTTTCTCTTTTCTTTTCTCCTCATCTCACCATTCCAACCTTTTAAATAATTCCATATAGTTTTCTCTATTCTGTTTCTCTTTCACTATTTCTATTCCACTTTTCTAATTTTATACATCTGTCCTTCTTACTCATGTCAATTTTTATATTTACAAGGTCTTGTATGGTTCCTTTCCTACCTTTTACTATTATAATACTATTACTCTTTTTCTCTTCCTATCTTTCCTTTTCTCTGGTCATATTTTTTTTCTTTCAAAGGAACTTAGACAACAACAAGGAAATAGAATAAGAGGAACAAAGTGTCAAATGGAAATCTTATCACACACACAAAAAAACAAAATAGAACCCTATATTACAAAGAGTATCTAATCAATTGAACAAACCCATAAAAAAATGATGCCTAGAAACCAACAAAAAATTATAAGCCATACGAAGAAACAGGAACACATGGCCCAGTCAGTTAAACAAGCTAAAAACCAGGAGGAGATGCAGAACATGGAATAACGAATCAGAGATGCCCAAACAAATATCAAAGATCAACTTAATGAAGTGTAGGAAGGATATTAATAAGACACTCAGAGAACATATGGAAGAAATTATAAACATACATGTAAAGATAGTGGATATGATGGTTATGAATGGCACAATGCAAGAAATAAAAAATACACTGCAAGCATACAAAAGCAGTTTCAACAGACAGAGGAAAGAATCACTGATGTGGAAACAGTACATCTGAAATCAAATAAATAGTAGAAAAGATAAATAAAAAGTTAGAGAAAATTCAGCAGGGACGTAGAGATTTGAATGACAACATGAAATGCACAAACATATGCATTAAGTGATCGCAGAGGGAGAAGAGAAGGGAAAGAGGACAGAGGGAGTATTGGAGGATATAATGGCTGAGAACTTCAAAACTCTAAAGAGGGAGATGGACATACATGTCCAGGAAGTGCACCAAACCCCAAAGACAGAGAATACTCAAGACAGCGAATACTGAATTCAGCAAGAGAAAAGATGACCATCACATACAAGGGAACATCGATAAGATTAAGTGCTGATTTCTCATCTGAAACCATGGAGGCAAGATGGCACTGGTATGTGGTATGATAAAGTGCTAAAAGAAAAAAAAAATTCCAGCCAAGAATTCTCTATCCAACAAAGATGGAATTCAAAAATGAAGGAGACCTCAAAATATTCACAGATAAATAGAAATTGAGAGAATATCTCAATAAGAAACCTACATTTCAAGAAATACTAAAGGGAGTTCTGCAGGTCAAAAAAAAAAAAA
>JAQZBX010000158.1:0-35202 GCA_029593785.1 Cabassous unicinctus
GATGTGTGCAGAGAGGAGGATAAAGGTCTCTTTCCCCTCCAAAATAATTAGGAGTAGGAGCTTGCCCGGTGGAGAAGGGAGCTGGGGCTTCCAAGCAGAGGGAGTGGCATGGAAGTGGTTGAAGTGGCAAGTGGGTAAGGGTGAGTAGTAGGAGATGAGTGTCCAGTTTTACCCAAAGGCCAGTCCTTGTTTGTGGAGGGCTTGCCCCTGAGGCCAGTATATAATGAGAAAAACCCGGTAGCTGGGTTATGCCAGGATTGCTCATGGAAGGGTGATGATACCAGTAACCAGAAATGGAGTCAGTGTAGGTGCCCCAGAAGTCACAGAGAGGAACGTCAAGCTTCAGGAGCTATGCGAGGTGAACACTGAGAACAGGAGGGTGCTGGCCACTGAAGCGCTCAAGTGAGATGCTCTATCCCTGCTCAGACCTCCAGCCTCATGGCTCACCACTCCCTTACCCTGGTGCTGGGCTGGGCTGTACTGAGCTACTTGCAGATACCAGAACTTAACATACTCACTTTCTCCTGGGGCTTCGCATGTGCTGTTTCTTCGACCTGGAATTCTGCTCCCCTCCCCTTTCTGTCTCTTTTTCACCTGGCTAACCCTTACTCAGCCTTGGATCTCCACTTAGACAAGACTCTTCCAGGCAGCCTTTCCACCTCCCATTTCTGAGTTAGGAGCCTATCTAAGGTGCTTCAGTGTACCTCAGACTTGGCTCTATGCATCATACAATTGCAACTGCCTGTTTCTAGCATGCATCTTGTTAATGGTGTGTCCCCAAGAGTTTCACCTGTAGGCTGAAGCTGACCCACAGTAGGAGCTCAGCGTCTTTCTAGCCAGGAGATTCAGAATACAAGCCCATAAATGCTGGACATCCTCCAAAGCTTTCCTTATACTCTGCAGAGTCAGGGATGGATTCTTAAAGGATCTGGGCAGGACTGGACAATGAAGAGGGAGAGGTGGGCAGGAGCTTGATTGTGAAGGGTTCTGTATTCACAGCTAATCAGTCTGGATTAGCCCAGCAGGTCTTTTGCTGTGCCCACTAACCAACCAGTCAACCCGAACAGACAGGCACTGGATTCTAACAAGCTCCAGGCTTTATCCCCAGTTACTATGACAACCAGGCTTCATGGTGATAGATGGTATTGATTGACTGACAGACTCTGGGTGTCTTGGCTCTGTCCCCACTCCCCTTACATCATCTGCATACACATAGAACTTACAGACCCTCAGTACCATCCTCCTGATTCTGTTCTGATATTGAATTCTACCTCTAATATCATTGAAGATAGCCTCAGCCTTAAAAGAGAAGTCTGGGATGGTGTCAGAATTATTCCCTGAGCCACCCTTAGGCAATATAATGTGGTATGGAGAACATGGACTTTGGACACAGACCTTGATTCATTCCCAGCTCTGTTATGTATTTATTGTATAACTTTGGACAAGTGATCAACTCTCTAAGACTCAATTTACTCATTTCCAAAATGGGAATAATGAAACCTGTTGTGGAGTGATGTGTGGATATTAAATGAGGTAACACAGAGTGAATCTCTACCAGTACATAGTAGGTACTTATTAAATGTGGGTTTTCCCTTTATCTTCTTTACTCATGGCCTAACAGCTTATACTACAGAAATGTTGGTCAGGAAAATTTATTCTCACAAATCCCTCAGCCACTCTCATTCTCTAATTTCCCAGATTCAGAAGCAGGAACCAAGAGCCCAGTCTCCGTGGAGCCTGCAGCATTGCTGGCAACATAGTAATGATAGTAGTACTTGACCATTATTGCTGGCACTGTCCTAAGCACCTTATATGACATGGGTTAACTCAATAATCCTCACAACCACCCTGTGAAGTGATATTCTTATAATCCCCATTTTACAGATGAGAAAACTGGGACACAGGGAGGTTAAACAACTTGCCCAGAGAGTAAGTAGGCAGGAGTGGAATTCTAGCTCAGCCAGTCTCCATTTCAGAGCCTGGCCTTCAGCCAACTTGCCTTTCATCATAGCCAAAGTCACCCAGAAGGACCAGAGCCCCTGAAGGAAAGCCCTGACCATGCATGCAGGGGACCGGAGACTGCAGTCCCAACACTGTCCATTTGGAGCGTAGCTTCCTTTCTCTGGGCTTCTTTGTAGAATGAGGTGGTCAAGGAATGAGGGGCTTGGTAAGGTTCCTTTTGGGGCCACCGTTGCTACTCATGTCACATGACAAATGTTTCTCTGCGGAGTAGTAACACTTGCGTGATGAAATGGCATGGTGCATTGAACTTGGATACAGCATGCTTCAGTTCAAACCCTGGTTCTTGGGCAGGTTAGTCATGGGACTTTGGACAAGTTACCTAACAATAATAGCTAACATTTGCTGAACACTTAGTTGTGCCAAACACTGTTTTTAGGAACTCACAAGTAGAAACTACTATCATTCCCATTTTACAGCTGGGGAAAATGAAGCACAAAGAAGTTAAGTAACTTAAACCACACTACTAGTGAAGGGTCAAACTCTTAGTCCAGAGCTCACACTCTTAACCATCACAATTACTGCTTTTCCTTACCCAAGAGAGCCTGTAAAATGGGTAAATATCCCTTGCCTCATAGAATTGTTGCGAACCTTCAATAAGATAGTGGAGATAGAAGTGCTTTGTAAAATTCCAACTCTTAACAAACCATGAGATATTACGATAAAACTGTGGTTTGTATCTTCACTAGAAGACCTGTGACTCTCAAAACATTTTAGAGTTATTGTCAAGATTGATTGGAATCAGCCAGTCCATGAGAATTCCTGTGGGGGTTTGTTAAATGCCAGACTCTGTGCTCAGCCTTGTAAACCCAGATATGACTTAGAAAGTTGCAGTCTGATTGGAAGAACACACCAAGAAATTGACAGTTATAGAGTGTGCTTATAGTGGAAAGAAATATATAGATACCATGAGCACACAGGTATAGAGTAATTGGATGGAGGGATGACTTTCTGAAACTTAGTAGGAAGAACTCAATGAAAGAGGTCTAAAGGGAATTTCTAGTAGAGGGACCAGCATATGCAAAGGCACAGAGGTACTCGTGCCATTCTCAGGTGGTTGGGAAGAAGCATGATTTTTAATGGATAAACAGACTAGCCAATCATCTTTTTATTCTCACAAATCCCTCAGCCACTATATGGTTCTTTTCCCTTCTTAGTCTGTCTTTGGGGGCAATCAACATAGCAAAACAACATAGTGGATAGATCACAACAACCTGAATGGCATTTGTTTGTTGCAAAGAGACAAATAATGCATCACACCTGCCGTTTTCCACATGATGCTTTTAATCTGAGGGATGACAGAGACTTGTTGCATTCTGGCATCTCGGGAGTGGAGCTACCTGGTTCTGCCTCAGAGCCACATTTATGTAGCATCCCCACAGAAGCATGAGGACAACTTACACACCTGCACCACAGCCAAGATCAGGTGGGAAACAAACAGTAGAGGAGGTGACCAGAGACATGGCTTCTGGGCTCCTGGCCTGCCCAGTGGGCAGAAAAACAACTTTTCTTGGGATCAGACTAGAGTAGGTCTCTCTTAAAGAGGGATATTTCTTCTTTTCTTCAGGTAAACATCCTCCAACCTTAAATATTCCCCAAAGGATGTGGCTTTGAATTTCTTCACCCTAATGCTTACTATTCTCTGACCATACCCTATTTTGTTATTTCCTTTTTAAACTGTGGCTTCTAGAACTTCACTCTGGGCCTCTCTAATCTATGTAGAAAAGAGTGAGATTATCCTCTCTTTCTTTTAGCAATTATGACTTTCACTGGCTTTTCACCTGGCTTCATTGCCCTACTGAACTGGAAGTTGTCTAAAACCCTAAGGCCTTTTTCTCTTGTTCTCTTGTTAAGCCGAACCCATTTGTCACTGTGCTTATATACTTGGTATTTATTTCCCCAGGTAAGATGTTATCACTCATTTGCTACACTTAGTCTATCTATCCACCCTTCTGAGGGTTTTTGGGATCCTGGTTCTTTTTTTTTTTTTTTTTTTTTTTTTAAAGGTCTATTTTATTTATTTCTCCCCACCCCCTCGTTGTTTGAACTCCCTGTTTGCACTTGCTATGTGCTGTGTCTTTAGGAGGCACTGGGAACGGGACCCCCTCCGTACCCTGCTTTGTTATGTCTCTGATGTTTTCTCTTCTTATATGTCTCTTGTTGCATTATCTTGTTGCGTCAGCTTGCCGTTCATGCCTGTCACGTCAGCTCACTGTCTTGCTCATTTTCTTTAGGAGGCATCAGGTACCTCTGCTCCCTGCTTTGTTGTGTCTCTCATTATGTTTTTGTTCTTGTGTCCCTTGTTGCGTCATCTTGTTATATCAGCTTGCTGCGCCTGCCCGTCACGCCAGCTCGCTGTCTTCTTTAGGAGGCACTGGGAACCGAACTATGGGACCTCCCACACGGTAGGCGGGAGCTCAGTCACCCGAGCCACAGTTGCTTTCCGAGGTTCCTGATTCCTTATGTGAGATATACATGTCTTTTCTCAGTTTCTACTTCCGGGCAGATATGATGAGCCTGGCTAAGTCTACATCCATTCAATTGACAAAACATTGAATGAAAGACAGGGCAGTGGCCATCAGAGGTTCTCAGTAGGACTGTGGTATTCAACATCTGGTCCAGGATGTGCTGCACAGAGGTCATCTAGGATAACGTGTTTAAAATACAGAGTTACAATTTCTCAGAAAGACTGAATCAAAATTGAGAGCGGTGGGGCCAGGAATCTGTATTTTTTAAATCAAAATACATGAAACTGCAGATGATTTTGATGTGTTTAGGATTCTTCAGCTTCAGAGTTTACCAAGTTCAAAAACCCAACTCAAACTCCAGTCTGATCAGGACTAAAGGTGACATCTAAGGAGTCCAGCCTGATGGGACAGGGTTGGAGTAACCACAGAGCACTGCCTGGTTCCACACATACCATCAGTCCATCCATACCACATATGCATCTGGGCATGTTCTAGACAATTGCTCCAGACTTCTGCTCCTTCGGTCCTCCTCTATCAGGGTCTTTGCTGTCATCTCTCTCATTCTTTGTCCTGGCCCCCAATACCACGTTCAACAACCAGGTTTGAGTTTCCCCGTCCCCACACCTACCCCAGCTTTCTGATTTTGGCTTCACACTGGTTCTGTACACCTCTGATTTTGGCATATCCCACAGCTTCTGATGAGATAGTCTTCTTCTAAGCATTGTAAACTGAAACAAGCAACTCTCAGGGTAAAAATTAGTCTTCATTTCATATATTGCCCAAAACCAGTTGGCTTCTCAAGAGCGGGACCTCACATATTCAGATTTTCATCATATTCCTATTCATCTTATTCCTATAGCATGTACATTGCCCAGCACACTATGTGCTGGGATGTCACTGAATAGGTGCTTACTAAATTTTTCTCTCTGAAAGCAGAGTTCATTAGTCTGATGCGATAACTGGATTTCATGAAATACCTTAGGCTTCTGAGCAAGGCAGATTTGAGGATGAATTTCAGCTCCACCATTTTTTAGCTGAATGGCCCTAGGCAAAGTCATTAACCTTTATGAACCTTGGGCATCTCAACCACAAATGAGAAGTGTGGGCTAGGTGTCTAAGAGTACTTGTAGCTCTCGAGTTCTATGATTGTATATAAGTCACAGACCTCCCATTGCTGGCTGGTACCCTACTTCAGGGTTCTCAGAAGGCAATTCTTAGTGCTGCTCAAATCAAGCTGGAATTCTCCCAGCAGCATCTTGCAGGCTGTCAGCAGACCCCTTCATGAACATAATCACTCCACAGGTATCCTTCAGCCTCCATTAATCAGCCAGTCCTGTCATTTTAATTCAGCAGCACTCCACCACTCACCTAAGTAATCACTCTGGCTTCTGCCCATGAATTCCTTTCATCCACTTTTGTTTATCACTGTTGAAGCATTTTTTAATCAAAACAATTAGATATGCTAAATCTTCCTCAATTAGTAATGCATTAAAAAATTAAAAGTGCTTGAAAGAAAAAGGCAGAAGCAGCCCTCTGCTTGGTGCAGAGAGCATCACTTCCCCCAGGTACTTTCAGCTCAGGAATTATTCAGAAACTAATATTCACAGAGTCACAGAGGACTGCGGTCCAAAGAGGCCTTGGCAATGAACAAGTCCAAGCCCTTCTTTCTATAAAGGCAGAAACTGAAACCCAATGGGGTCATGGGACTCATCTAAACTCATACAGGCAGTCAATGACTAGGATTTGAATTCAGGATCCTTGACTTTTAAGACTCCTTTGTTCAGAAGCCCTTACCAAAGAATCCATAGCATTCATTTATGTGCTCATTTTTGAAAATTCATCAATCATTACTGAAGTACTACTTCATGCCAGATATTGTGCTGTCATGCTTGTGAGGAAGGCGGGAAGAGGACACAAGTCCTTGACCTCAGAGAGTTTCCAGTTTAATGGGTAAACTTTTTTTTAAAAGATTTATTTATTTATTCCACCTCCTCCCCCCTCGTTGCTTTTGTGCTCGCTGTCTCTCTCTGTGTTCTTCTGTGTCTGCTTGTCTTCTCTTTAGGTGGCAGCAGGAACCGATTCTGGAACCTTCTGGAGTGGGAGAGAGGCGCTCAATCTCTTGCACCACCTCACCTCCCGGGTCTGCTACGTCTCTTAATGTCTGTCCTCTGTGTCTCTTTTTGTTGCATCATCTTGTTATGCCAGCATCCTTCACAGGCCAGCATTCCTGCACGGGCCAGCACTCACTCCATGTGGGCCAGCTTGTCTTTCACCAGGAGGCCCTGGGAATTGAATCCTGGACCTCCTATATGGTAGACTGGAGCCCAATTGCTTGAGCCACATCCGTTTCCCAGTGGGTAAACTTTGATGCTCGATACCCCCTTGAAAAAACTGAATTCAATGCTTAGTTCAATTGAATTACAGGCCTAAATTATTTCTACTTTGTGGTTACCAAAATAACACTTTGATAATAATTGATTTGTAATTGTATTAAAATTAATGATGTTTCAAAGTACAAATAGATTATCACATCCCATTTTACATCTCTAGTCACGGTGTTGAAATCTGTAGCATCATCTACCTTGCTCCAGTCTACTTTTCTAGCTTCATCTTGCCTGGCAGAACTCAGGTTGGAAACCCAGCTCTGTTTATTTATGGCTATGTGATCAGAGAAAAATGACTTTACTGCTTTGAGCATAATTTTCTTCATCTGCAAAATGCAGGTTCCTCACAGGGTCGTCAGAGGTGGAAAAGCACAGACAGCTAATATCGGACTATTTTCTTACAGGGTCAGAAAGACAGGAAGACTGCCCTTTGTGAGCTATGAATGTTCTAGTAGGACTCCAGCCTCTGTGGTATGCAGAGAAGGCCTGGGCAAAAGGAATTGTGACCAATATGATCATTCAGGCACAAACAAATCACAATTTTGCTGATCCAAAAAATGCTTCGTGGAGGAAATGACTTTGGAATGGGAGCTTGAAGAATGATTCAACTTTGGGAAGATGGTGAAAAGAGAGGAGGGAGGGCATTTTCTTGAGGGTCAATGTGTGCAAAATTGCAGAGTGATGATGGAAACAATCATGGGCCAGGCACTGTGCTAGGCACAAAAGCACATGAAGATGGGGGAGATGGAATCTCTGCCTCAAGGAGGCTCAGTGGAGCACGAGCAGGGGGAAAGGGAACTAGCATTTTTGAACATATAATATGTACAATGGATCTTCCTTCTCATTTCAAAAAGTATTTAGGTTGGAACCACACAGAAGAATAACCTGAAATTGGGTTAAAGACCTGGGATTGGGACCCAGATCTATTATACTCCAAAGCTGAGGCTGGTTTTTACTACTGTGAGCTTGTTTTGCCATATCAACTATCTTTTAGCATCCTGGCCTTTTGTTTTTCTCTGTTTACCTGCTGCAGGTGTTAGCAGCCATGATGCCCAGAGATGCTTTGGAGGCTCCCTGGGCATTGAATTTGATGTTATGAGTGGAATAAGTATTGGTGGAAGTTTATCAGACAACAAGTGTAAAACATTTGGATCTGGCAAAAAAGGCAAGTCTCTAGCAATGGATCCTCCAAAATAAAAGCCATATTTTTCCTTAGATACACATCCAGGGTATTGAAGCTAATTTTTCCCCAATTAATTCCATTTCAATTAATGGCCATACTGCTTGGATAGTAAGTATCCCAAACTAACAACCTGTAATGGCTCTAATTTGAATCTACCATGTGCTGAAATCACCTTGGAAATACTTGACTTCCTAAGGGGTGGCCTCCTAGGTTTCAAGCACTACTAGAAAAATTGGGATGAGAGGCGTTATAAAGAAAGAATTCAGAAAGTAGGCTGTTGGAATGAAGGCATCAGGTTACAGTCCATTAGGAGGAAACAGGTCCACTGAGAGAAGAGAATATGGCACTCGAAGTTCAAGCTCAAAGAATTTTTGAGAATTGTGCAAGAATATTTTGTGGCATTTCCTGAACAAGTCAACACAAGGTGTTCATTCATTCATTGAAATATTTTTTGAGTGTTTTTTTCAGGTGGGAGACACAGAGGATGAAGGGGGAAAAAAGAGTTTATAGTGTAGTGGAAAAGAGAGATTTTAAACAGGTATTGCTCAGGACCTTAAGTCAACTTGCTTTCTTTCTCAGAGGCCCTTCTATCCTCTTTCCATTTACCTGGCAAACACTCACTTACCTTTCTAGACAATTTACGTTTCTTCTGACCAGCCCCACCCCTAATGTAGATCTGACTGCTTCTTTCTCTGTGCCCCCACTGAACCCCATAAAGATACCTGTCAAAGCATCTACAATATTTTATTGCACCATTTGGCATATGAATGAATGAATGACCATCTTCTCCAGATGCCATTCTCTATCTGCTGGGCTCTCCTCTCCTCCCTCTGTCTTCTCTACTCTAGAGGATGGGTCTATTTCCAAGTCTTTCTCTTCTGCCTTGTCCTATTAGCGAGGTAGAAGAACAGGAAGAAGCCAGCTCTAAAGGGAGCACATGGCTGAAGCTTGCCAACCAGTCCTCTGGCTTTCAGGAAATGAGCTAATACACAGATATCCTCTTATTAACAGATCAAGAAAAGAACATCAGGGTTGTGGAAGACATCATTTCTCGGGTGCAAGGTGGCAATTCTGCCTCAGGTGGTGGCTTGACACAAAACAGTAGCATCATTACATACCGTTCCTGGGGGAGGTCATTAAAGTATAATCCTGTTGTTATCGATTTTGAGGTAAGTCTTTTCGCAGTTGAAGAAACTCTACGTCCATGAGGAATGAAAGTGAAGCAGACCAGATCATTTCATATTTCTTATTATGGTCCCATCAAAGAACAAGATTAAATGTAATGGGACACTGAACCAGCGGCCTTCCCCATGCCTGACTCAGGAGTGCATGGCTTTTGACCCAGCCATTGGGGAGCTGGGATTGGAAATCTAGTATCTGGTCAGTGTCTAGTTTTATGCTGGTCATCTAAAATTTCGTTAGGGTTAGGTCACATTAAACAAATTATAGCTTGCACTTGTATATAAAATGCTTTTAAAATCTCCTCTGCTAAATCAGGAGTCAGTAAACTTTTTCTGTAAAGGGCCAGAATAGTAAATATTTTTGGATTTGCAGGTCATATAGGGTCCCTGTCTATCACACCTTCTTCTTCTTTTTTATAATCCTTTAAAATTGTAAAAAAATAAAAAAAATGTCCACAATAGACAAACCCCAGGCTAAATGCCACTCCTGCTCTCAACTATCTCCTCTCCTTATCACAAAGAATCTTGGCACAGGTGTTATACTCCCCATTGAAAAGATTAGGAAACAGGCTGGAGAGATCACATGTATTGTCTAAGGTCACAAACCTAGGTTTCAGACTTTTGGGCTTCAGATCCTGTTCTGATTGCCTTCTATCCTAGTACCTTCCTTAAAGCAGTGGTTCCCAGTCACTGGAGGTGATTTTGCCACCCCTTCCATGGGACTATTGGGCAATATCTGGAGACATTTTTGATTGTCACAACTGGGAGGTTTCTAGTGGGTAGAGGCCAGGGATGCTGCTAAATCTTGTGCCATGCATAGGACAGCCCCTACAACAAAGAATTATCTGGCCCCCAAAGTCAATAGTGTTGAGGTTGAGAAATCCTGCCTTAAATCACTAACCTCACAAAAGGGAGAAAAACTTTATTCAACTGTAAAGGAAATGGACTGCATTCCTCCTCTTAAAACATACACCAACAGTTAAACCTACAACTCTATTATAACCCCTTGCTTTCTATGAAGAGGTCAGATGGATTAACTCTGATTTCATTTCTTTTCCAATAAGTAAGGGACCATTTTCACATACCTGTAGTTCACATAGGGTCTAAAAATTGCTGTCATCAAGTTGTTAGTGATTTGGACAAGGACAGCAATATTGCTATCAGGAGTAATAGATAAACTTTCACAGGCAAGAGGTGAACTTTGTGTTTTTGCCTTAAACAAAATTTCCAAGGGAAAGTCTGAGATCCATGATTTGGAGAAGGTCACAGTGCCTTTTGCGGCGAAGAGCCTTGAGCTTTAGGGTGAGAAAGTTTGGCTCATGGCTTAGCCACCTTTTTGACCTTGAGTTAGTGACTTTACTTACTGATCCTCAGTTTCCTTACTATACCAGGGGGTAATAATACTTTACATTACTAGGTTGGGGGGAGAGGAGTAGATACGTAGTAAATGGCCTTGAGGAAACAGGTTCCTTAGAGGTTAAGTAACCTGCCCAAGATCTCACAGCCGGTAAATGGCAGAGCCTCAGCTGATTCCTATCTGATGGACTCTAATAACCACGGTCTCTTCACAACCCCCTGTTGGTCCCTGAAAAAGTGGACCCCGTGCATTAAGCCCCTTGCAGGTTTTAGAGTAGGGAAGTGACACAGTCAGAAATGTGCTTTAAAAAGAGAATGTGCTCAGGAACATGAAAGATGAATGAAAGGAGATAGAGTCCGGACTAGGAGATCAGTCAGGGTTTTTTGTGGGAACCTGATTCTCAGAGTGGGAACAGTGTTTCATTCACTTGCATATTCCCAGAGTTTAGCAGTGCCTTATATATAGCAGGTATTTTGTGTTGAATTAGTTATATTATGTCATGATATTTTGTTTTATGTCATGTCATGTCATGTTATGTGTTGCTATGTGTTATGGTATGTTATGCTGTTACATATTTTTGTTATGTTATGTACTATGTTATATGATGTGTGATTGTGTTATAGTGTGTTATATATACTATGTGTGGTTATGTTATATCACATCACTTGTCTTCTCTCAATCGGTTTCCCCACTTATAAAATGAGGACAAGATGATTGCCAATATCTTTTCAAGCTCTAACATTTTAAGATTCTATTTGTCTACCTCTTTCCCCTCCCTTAAGTTCCCAGCAGCCCTCCCCAGGGCATGTTCCCTTTTCCTCTTCCTGAGGACTCTGGGAGGGAGCAGTGAGAGAGGGGGCTGAGTGCTGAGACCATTGGAATGTCAAAGGGAAATTGCCCAACCATCCTGGCTTTCCTGGGAAGTAAGAGTCATCTTTACTTGGGGCCATGGGGCAGTCCATTCTGCACTGAATTCCTAGCAATGGGGACCAATTCCCTGAACTTACAGTACATGATCTTCTCTCATTGGCTGGGGATCTGGTCAGTCCTGACATTACCTGCCAGGTGACCTCAGTCACAGCCCCTGACCACAGTCCAAGGTCTGTTTGCCATAAGACTTCTGCACACATTTCCAGGAACTCATTCAGGGCTATTGCGAGTGCCCTCTGTTGACTTATGTTTCCTGATAAATGAAATTTCCCCATTGTAGCTCTGTCTTATTAAAGACTTGCCCTGTGACCTTGGCAAATCATTCCCCCTCTTTCTCTGGGCCTTGGGTTCTCTGGGAAAGATCTCTCATTTTATGATTTGTATTAAAATATATAGCATGGTAAGTGTGCTGAAGATAACCACATAGAAGTGCAATTTAAAAAACACAGGGTTTTAAAATTTTTTTACTGTCTTCTAGCTAAAAAATTGGTACTTTATTTTATGTTGTTCTTCCTTTCTACAATGGTATCGCCCATTCATTACTTCTTTTGATCATCATAAGAATTTTAGGAAATGGCTATTATTCCCATTTTATAGATCACAAAGCTCAGGTTTAGAGAGGGGCAGTTAAGAATCCTAGGTCACACAGCTAGGAAGTGACCAGCATTTATTTAGCTTTTACTATGTGGCACGCGCTGTGCTAAGCATTTTCTCATATATCATCTCCTTTAATCCTCACAATAAACCTGGAGGATGGGGAGACTGTTGTCACTTTTCAGACTAGAGAAAGGAGGCTCAGTGTATAATGAGTATGCCAAAGATAACACAGCTGGGAAATAGTAGGGCTGGGATTCGAAGCCAGGTTTTATGGCTACTACTTCTCAACTGGGGGTGATTTCACCCTCTTGGGGACATTTGGCAATGTTTAGGGACATTTTTGGTGGTCAAACTTGAGGGTTGCTACTGGTATTTAGTAGGTAGAGGCCAGGGGTGCTGCTAAACATCCTACATCCGACAAACCTCACCCCAAGCAAAGAATTATCTAGGCTAAAATGTCAATGTTGCAAAGGTTGCAGTCATGGGTTGAATGGGTTGTCTGAAGTGTAAGCAACAACCTCCTATACCCAACAGCCACTCCTACATCATTAGAGCCAGTACTTAGCAAAGGCAATGCAACAATTTGTCAAGGACATTATTCATTCCTCCATCGAGGGTTGAAAATCTTAAACACATACACACATAGCCACACAAGTTCTTTATACTGTTCCTGCTTCCTAACAGTGCTGGAGGGGACAGATGAGTTGGCACAGGTGGCTTCTAAACTTTCTTCCTATTCTGGGATTGGGGAGAGTACAGATTTGAGAGATGAATAGGCTCATGTTCAGAGTGGCTCTTTCACTTAATAATTGTGTGGTCCTAAGCTAGTTGCTTGACCTATCTGAACCTCCATTTCTTCATCGATAAACTGGGGAGTTTGGCTTCTACTTTACAAGGTTGCTACAAGGATCCAATGCTGTATAATAATGTTGGGTGGCCTGTATTGTGTTTGGCATGGAGCAGGCCTTCAAGAAGCTCTGCAGCCAATTCCTTGGCTCTGGGAAGGAGGAAAGAGCCCAGGAAAAGACTCTATGGTCTTCTTGTGCCCTCAGGTGCAGCCCATCCATGAGTTACTGCGGCACACGAACCTGGGTCCTCTGGAGGCCAAACGCCAGAACCTGCGCCGGGCCTTGGACCAGTACCTGCTGGAGTTCAATGCCTGTCGCTGTGGGCCCTGCTTCAACAATGGGGAGCCCATCCTCGAGGGCACCAGCTGCAGCTGTCAATGCCCTCTGGGTCGCCAGGGCCTTGCCTGTGAGAAAATGATGCAAGAAGGTAAGGCCCATGCATCTTCACTCAGGCTCAAGCCTGGCCCAGCTCAAAGGGGAAAGCTGCAGAAAGGACCATTGGTGTTCCCAGCCTCTCTTTTGTATGCCCTCTCGCCCACTGCCCTGGTAGCCCGCCATTGACCCCACACCTTTAATGGTCCTTGTGCTTTCTCTCAGTCACCAAAATCCTCTCTCAGATGAGAATTGTTTCTCACCAAGGTGTACATGGCCAGTAGGACCCCTTTCTGGAGGAATAAGTAGGCATCATCATGGTGTAAGGGTTTGAGTAAAAGCAAGGTTGGGATAAGTAAGGTTCAAATGCATATACCTGCAGCAGGGCAGAAAGTTATCAAACAAGGGTTAAGAATCCATTCTTTGTAGATGAAGTAGGGTACCTGGATCTGAATCCCAGCTATTTCAGAGATTCTAGCTACTCACTTTTTCTCTGTGGGGCTCAGCTCAATGATTCTTTTGAGCTCTAAGAATCTCAATGCATGCCCCCAATTCCTAAGCTTCCAATTTTCTACGTATACAAATGTGCTTATATGTAACATGGAATGATAGCAAAACATATGGGCTTCCAAATCAACATATGAATCAATCTCAGTTGGCTGTTGCAATGAAGAAAATGGAAAGGGAAAAAATAAAAGAAGTTTGCATGGGTAAATCTAAGGTCCTACACTTGGGTCTGTGAAACAAACTATTGAAGCATGGGGTAGGTGGGATGGGAATCGTGTGGCTTGGCAACCACATGTATACAGCAGAACAAGCATTAGTCACTCAGTGGGAGTCACTCACTGTTATTCATCAGGGTGATATGAATGCCCCCAAAGTGAAGGGCTAGATTGACAGAAGTAAAGGACCTCTTCTGACATATCACGAATATTTGAGCTTTGTTACTGGTACCACATTTCATCAGGTATTGGCTGACTGAAGTAGGCAACCAAGGAACCTGGAAAATTCAAACCTATGTCCTAAAAGGAAGAGCTGGAAGCATTGGGAATTTGGGGCATGGAAAAGAAAGGATGAACTACCATCTGGGCAGGGATAAGATTTGTTTTGTGTGGCCACTGAGATTAAATTGTAGGACTAATGGAGAGAAAAGAGATTCTGGCTTACTAAGGCAAACATTATGGCATGGGGAAGGTAGAGTGAGGAAAGGGGCTGGATGATCACTTGTCTGGAAGTTGTAGAAGAGAAAAATTCATCCAATAAGGGTTGGGTAAGATAGCCTAAGATCCCTTCTATCCCAGAGTCTCTGAGTCTCTGACCTAAATAAGGGGAGGGCAACATGTTGAACAAGTGGGAGCTTGAAGCATACTTAATATCTTTGAATTGGGACTTTGAATCCCAATTCTGCCAATTTTAATTATGTGCATACTCTTTAAATAGGAATAATATCAGCACCTTTCTCACAAAGTTGTGTTGAGGAAGATGTTCCATCGACAGGGGATCTGCCTTGGGTTGGCACCTTGTATATCCTTCCTTACTGGCTGCATGGAGTACAAGTTGGGTCCCAATGAGCTTCCTAGTATCCTGTAGGAAGGAGTTATGAGAGGGTTGAGCCAAGGAGGTGAGTCAAAGCCAGAGTTCTTATGAAGGAGGATAAAGAGAATAAAAACCAAGGAGGCCAACTACCAGGGCCAAGCCTGGCACATGGTCTCCTCTTGTGAACTGAAAAAAAAAGGCATTGCCTTATAGGTGGGTGAATTGATGGAGGCAGGGGAGCCACTCTAGGCTGACTCAGCCTGGGGCTTTTCTGACTTCCAAAGCAGAGTGTGGGCTGGATGTCAGCCCCATTTGCCCCATCAACCAGGCAATCTTGCCAAAGGTACCAAAGGTCCCTGCACAAAAATAATAACTAATTCTTATTCTGTGTCAGGCACTGTCTCAAAGCTCCATGAGTACAAGCTCATTTATTCCCTTATGAGATAAACATCATTATCCCCATTTTTCAGATGAGAAAACTGAGGCGGGAAGATTAGATAACTTGCTCAAGGTTATCTAGCTGGGGAGTGGCATGGCCAGTATTTGAACTAGGCATTCTGATGCCAGTACCCAAGCTCTTAATTACATCCCAGTGGAGACAAGAGTCAGGAAAACTTTGGGAATGAAAGGAGAGGGTCTAAGACAATTGCAGTAATTATTGTTCTGGGAAGTGAGAAGGGGATATATTCCCAGTTCATGGTTATCAGTTCATCCTGGCATACAGGGACAGATGTGAGCCCTGCCTGGATAATTATAATTATAGCACTCCAAGGACCCTCAGAACCAGAGACTTGATTGGATCCCTGTCCACACAACACAGAGAGAACAGGGAGTGTGTGCTACCTAGAAATGCCTATCCAATGGTCCAGTGCTGAGCTCAATGGAGGACATTCTGAGTCCTATGTACACACATGGTGGGCATTGGAGAAGGGGGGACATGATGCCAAGGGTGAGGGCAGGGGCTAGAAGCTGAACCCTCCTTCTTACAGCTGCCTCCCTCCTGCCAAGACTACAATCAGTCAGCTGCAGGCAGCTCATTGCACTCCATTAAACTTGTCCCAGACAGGGTGTGGACATCAGGTGGTCTTGGGGCTATCGCACTGAGCTTCAGGCCTGCTGCAGGTCAGGCTGGCAAGGAAACCTAAGGCTGGGGAGTTAGCTACCATGGAGACCCATTAAGGTGAGTCCCTAGGCATATTCCCAGCAAAGCTTTGCCTTGGGGACCAGGGTCACAGAGGTGGGGGAAATAGAGACAGAGAACCATGCTGTTGCCGCCCATCAGGAAATGTAATTACAGAGCTGAAAGGGACTTGGAGATAATCTAATCCAATGGTGTTCACACTGTGATCTGAGAAGCCTTGGGGTCTTAGAGGCTGCCCAGGGTAGGCATGTGAGCCTTATAGATACCCCAGCTTCAAACAGAACAGCTCTACTTTCATCTGACTTAGACATTGGGGTGCATGTAAGACTTCATTTGGGGGGAAAAAGTGGTGAAATAAGTAATGATGAAAAATCCCACTGGATTAGTCCATCCTTCTCATTTTACAGAGGTGAAAACTCAGGCATGGAGAGGAGATGGGCTTGCCCAAAGGCACAGAGGCAGTAGGACGCAGCAGCCCAAGGCTAGGGGATTAAATGAGCTGGATTTCCAGAGACACTCCACAGTCTGCGCATGCTCTGTGCAGAGATTGCAAATGCCCAGCAATTGTCTCCATAGATGTGTTTAGCAGACCCTTTTCTCTGAATCCCCAGTTGGGTTGTGCTCCCTGCTCTTCACACCTTCACACCCTCCAGTGGCTCCATGCCATTCTTCTAAAGGAGCTGGCCTCCCGCCTTGCTCTGCTATCCATCTTCCATGCAACTGTAGATTCCAATTTCATGAGATGGGCTCCTAGTGGCCTCTTCTCACTCCATCCCGAGTTTCAAATTAAGTGCGAGGCAGCAAGCACAGAGGTGTCGGTTGGCTACACCAAGGCAGTCCCCCAAGGAGGGATTGCAGACCACTCTAGGGCAGTGGGGTGGTCCTCCCTCCCTACAGTCCAAGCAGCTCCTTGTATACTAACTTCTTCCTCCCCTGGGAAATTATCTCTGCAGGGGTCAAGGCAGCTGGTCGCTGGAGCTGCTGGAGTCCCTGGTCTGCATGCAGAGCAGGCACCCGGGAAAGGAGGAGAGAGTGCAACAACCCTGCACCCAAGAATGGAGGCTCCTCATGTCCAGGGCACAAAGTACAGACTCGGGCTTGCTGAGGGCACTGGGTCCAGGCTGAGGCAGATGCAGAGGACATCATACCTGCACTGGCTGCTGGATAAACATCTATTTCAACTGAGAGGAAATGCAAAACAACATTTTTCTTTGTCTTGCCAGTTCCCAGGCCTAAGACCAGGCTGTGCCATCCACAACCAACTGTTCCATCACCCACGAAACTCAGTCATTCATTCAACAGCTGGATGTTGAGTATTAATTAGGGGCTGAGTCCTGCTCTCAGCACTTTGAAGCATCCAAAAGACGTGAGGAGAAAACTCAGCCTATGTCCTAGAGAAACTTGTAGGCTGTAAAAGGGCCAAGGCAGGCAGATGCTCTTGAAATAATCAATGCCCAATAAAACAAAGTATGATGACAATTATCTTAGTTCTTTGTTAACAATATTTGTTCATTCACAGAACTGCTAATTGTCAGGATAAGACAGAAACATTGAAATAATGAGAGAAAATTAAAGATTGACTTGCGTTCCTTCAATTTTCCTTCATTTGGGCTCAACGCTTTCTTCTATTCCTTCTATTAATCCCTCTTGTTTGCATCAGTTCTGGCCTCAAATATCACATTTCTCCAATTATTTTCTCCTGGCACACTATTTTTTCCCTTCAGAGTATGTATCACAATTAGTAATTATATATTTAGCTCTATATTTCCTGGGATTTTTTTTTTTTTAGGTATCGGGGCTGGGGATTGAACCCTGGACCTCATATGTGGGAAGCTGGTTCTCAACCACTGAGCACATCGGCTCCCCTGAGTTGGTTTTTCATTTGCTTGCTTCTTTTTTGGTTGTTCGTTTGGTTTATTTTTAGGAGGCACCGGGAACCGAACCTGGGATCTCCTATGTGGGAAGCAGGCACCCAACCGCTTTGAGCCACATCTGCTTCCCTCCTGGGAATATTTATGTCTTGTTCCCCCGCCCCCCCAATAGATGAGGGCAGGGATCAGGTCCATTTTGTTCTGCACTGTAGCCCCAGCAGGCCAGGACTGTGGCTTGAATATAGCTGAAGACTTGTAAGCATTTGTCAGTGGAGTGAGTGAATGAATCCAAGCCTTGGTTCAAAGATGTGGTCCATTTTGTTGAGGCTCCCCAAGAGGAGAGTGGATTTGGAGGGCCTAACTGAAGATAAGTGATAGATGTTCTCTGACCCACCCCTGGGAGAGTCAATCACGCTCTCTGTCCTTAGTTCTTAGCATCCCCCAGCACTCCAGGCATGTCTCAGAAGGAGAATGTGTACTTAGCAAAATTTTCTGTTTGTCTATATGTTTTCCCTATTCAATTGTGAGCATCTCAAAAGCCAAACCTGTATTCCCAGTGTATATAGTAGGGTACTCAAGAAATTTCTGTTGACTGACATATATATTGATGCTTCCTATCCTCCAGAATCCTAATAATAAGACTTATATACATGAAACAATTAGAAGACACTTTAGGACCACAGGAAATTAATGGATGAATTCATGCCAAAACTTGTTGCACACAAATGAAGCACCGAAGGAGCCCAGCTGGGAGAGAGATTTATCTGTCTATGGGGTGTACTTCATGGGTGGCATGGGGCTTGACCCAGGCCTTGAAGGATACTTTAAACAAGAGAAAGGGGGAGGAAGGGACATTGAGAGCTAGAAATGCAGCATGAAGCAAAGTCTGAAGGTGAGAAAGAATATTGGGTGAGGGGTGTGGGTGTATATGTGTTGGGAATCGAGAGTGGGGAAGATAGTGAATGTAAATAAAACAAGGTATATAAAACACTTAGCACAATCCTTGGCATACAGTAAATGTCTATTAGCATCACCTTTATTATTATTATTAAAATTAAGACATATAGTTCAGATGAATTTATTACTGAATGCTTAAATCTTCCTCTATCTGAAGGAAAATAAAAAGAAGGAAAACATACACCCTTACTGCTTTTCGTTGTGTCATTAGTTAACTTTTTTGCCTTTTAAATTAATTTACATTAATAATTAGTTTACAGCCAGTGTTTACTTGGGACATGTTACATGTTAGAAAGAGACAGGAGGCCAGGTTGGCCTGGCCAAGTGGGTAAATTACAAGGAAATCCAGTCTTGATCTTTCTCGACATTGGTTGCACATTAGAATCAGCTGGGGAGTTTTGAAAACCTGCTGTCCAGAGGCTGCACCTAGACCAATTAAATCAGAATCTCTGGGGGTGAGAGGCAGGCTTCAGGAGTTTTAAAAGCTCCCCAGGGAATTCCAAATGCAGCCAAGGTTGAGAACTCTTGAGAGTCAGGAGTTATTATATGTTCATGGGCAATGGGGAAGTATGACAAGACAAAAGGGCAGGAACAGTAAAGTTTATCTGTGCTATTTTATCTAATCTTAACAAGGACCTCTTAAGATTTATGACCTATTTCATAGCTAAGGAAACTGAGTCTCTGTGAGTAGAATTTATCAGTCACAAAGGCCATTTTGTCCAGCACTGGGGCCCCAGAGGCCAGGACTGTGCCTTAAATATGGCAGTGACCTAGCAAGCATTTATTAATTGAGTGAGTGGGGGAATTCAGGAGTCAGTTCAATGATGTGGTCCGTATTGGTAGGCCAGGGTCTGAAGGCGGTCTATCAAGTACATTAGCCCCTACCTCCCCTATGCCACTTTTCCTCCTTGATGTCTGCCAGTGGGGGCCTTTGTAGGATGGTTTGTGGGACACAGGGGAGAGAGAAGAAATCAGAGGCAAGGAGGCTTATTAGGAAGGAAGTATCATCATCCAGGAACAAGAACAGGAAGTTTGGGATTGAGCCACTGCCTGAATGAGCTGTGGGTCAAAACCATCAGCTGAGCGATGCCATGTTCCTGTTGTCAGGGCCACAGAACCCTGACCAGCGTCTGTCTCACTTCTCTGAGGATGCTACATCCCCAGCAGTTTTAGAAATTTACATTCAGCAGCAGTGGCAGTTTCAGTAGCAGCTACCATTTACCAGATCAGTGCCTTTCCCTTTTCAGAAATGACTGGCTCCCACAAAGCAAAAGGCATAAAACTCGTCAAATGTATTTTCCCTTAGGTCCTTTAAGGAGATCTATAACCTAAAGTTTTATAGGTAGTGGATGTAAAAACATGGTTTAAAAGTATAATCTTCAGCTTGACAAGGTGTCTTTTGAAAAGTAAATTAATGACAGAATAGAAAGCATTAAGGGGAGCCTTCTTTTCTTTTTTTCTTCTTTGAGACAGAGGAAGATCTAAAGAGTTCAGAAATAAAGAACTCAACGAATCTCTTCTGAACTATATGCCTTTAGGGTGAAGAAAATGGACAGAGAGAAAGGGTAGACTTCAAAAGCTATACTGCAGGAATGAGAGCCGGCAGAGTGAAGCCGTGCAGCGCCATTTGAGGAAGGGGATATCACAGACTAGCACTGCTCTCCCATGAAGAAAACGGAGGCTGCTATCCCTTCACTTCAGAAATGGGCCAGATACTCTCCAGTGACACCCTCCCGTCACTGCAGGGTAGAGGCGGGTGGGGTTCAGAAATGAGTTGGTCATTGTCCCGGCCCTGAAAAAGGCAGTCTGGTAGAGGAGCCCTGTGGTCAATGACAAGGTCCTGGACCAACGAGATGCACTAGGAGCTGTGGGAGGTAACCCAGCTCAGGAAGCAGGGAAGACAGCCTGGGGGCAGAGGGTGGTGGGATGTCTAGAAAAATGAATGAGTTAGAGAAGCAAAGAAGAATGAAAGAAGGTCATGATGATTGGAGAAGAAATAGCATGTGTCAAAAGTCAGGGAGGTGGAAAAATGCTGGGTGTGTTTGGGGTGGACTTACTGCCTGGTCTCCTTGGCTTCTGGTGCTCGTCTTCATCAGGATGGTAGGACTGAGCTTGGACCTTCGACTTGGTCACTGGGCCTTTCCTGAAGGCAGCCAGTGCTTGGTCCTGGGGAGATGCGCACAGATACTCACATCCCAGCAACTTCCCCCCTCACCTTGGGGTGCTCTTAGTGGTTTGACACCCCACAGCCATTATCATAAAGTCACTTTAAAAAATGGATTCACAAGGTTCTTTCATTCTGAAGCGCATGTGCCTCTCCATCCTCATCTCCTTCTTGAGATTCTACGAACCAATTATACTGAAAATTCATTATTGTTAATATACCATAATGTACAAAGCCCTCTATAACTAGCCCTTGGCCTTCTCCGACTTCATTTCCTTCTATTCAGTCATGCCCTCTGTCATGCTGCTTCAGCCAGGCAGGCCTTTTTGCTCTTCCTCACACATGCCAAGACCTTTCCCACCTCAGGACCTTTGCATCTGCTATCCTGTTGGCCTGAAATGCTAAGCCCCTAAATATCTCCAAGGGTCACTCCATCATTTCGTTCAAGTCTGCACTCAAATATTACTTCTCCAGAAACCTTCTCTGTCTACCTAGCATAAAGAGGCACACCCTTTCCCTAATTTATTTTTGTTGTATAGCACTTATCACTACTTGAGATGATAGATTTGTCTCCTGCCATTAATATGCAAGTTTTTCATGGTTAGATCCCTAGTACCTAGAATGCTATTTGGCCTTATAGGGGTTTAATAAATATTTGTTGAATGAATAAACTATTTGCAATTCAGTTTCTCAGATAGGTTTGGCCTTTTGTCCCCTCCAGTTTTTTGCACATAATATTCTCAGAATCACCTCTCCCCTCCTCAGCTCCCATCTTCTCCTAGCTCCTCATCGACAGTCTTCAGAATATCAGCACCATGCTCTAACCAACTGAGCTAACCGGCCAGGATATAGGTTTGGTGTCAATTTGTCCAGAAAGCTAGCCCTGACTCCTTCCATTACCCTGCCCTTCATCAGATGCTACTTCCTTATATGGCTCTATATTCTAGCACTTTCTATGCTCTATTACTGTTGCCTATTTGCCTGCCATCCCAACAATGTAACTTCTTGCAGCGCAGATGGGGAATCACATGCATCAACATAGTGCTTTGCACATAGGAGCCTCCAAGAAAAGGTTGTTGGATGGATCTGTTCTCTCTTACTTGTCCCTCCGTCCCAGAGGCAGAGGCTCTAATATAGCTTTGCAGCTTGTATGCAGGACCTTGTGAGAGAGAACCCCACTGTTTCACAGGACTTCTGCATAACGGGAGCACTCAGACCATTCCTAGGGGCCACACAAATGTGAGGGTCTTATTCCACTTTAGTGAAGGAAATTCCAGAAGGTTGAGAGAAAAATTCCTTATTCAAGGCCTTGAGGGTTTTCCCCCCTCCCCTGGGAGAGATAAAGGAAAATATGTTTCCTTTCTATATTAACAGCCTAAAAGATGAGATAAATCCTCCCATCCTAACCTGTTCTTAACAAATGGACTTTGCTGTCCAGTAGCATGATACATGTCTGACGGATCTATTTATCCATTCTATTTCTTTAGAGATAGCAGCTAAGAAGTTTTATCTGCCATTTGTCTCCCTCCCCATTCCCATTTTCCTAACCAAGCATGTGGAGCAAGCAATTGATGGATGGATGGTGTTTGGGATAAAAGGGACCAGAATCTGATGTTTTCAGGATATGAGCAAGCTGGCTTATTAACGAGTAGGCCCATCTGGCAGGAGGTGGTGGGGAAAGAGGCGTAGAAACCAGACAATGGCCAATGATGGATGAAGGAACACCTGGGATTGCAAGGTGTAGACTGAGATAACTGGTGGATGCAGCCACGGATAATGGGAGCGCTCGGGTCCAGAGCAGCCACCTGCACAGAGGTGAATGTCAGAGCAGCCACTTGACTCTCTTTGATAATCCTCCAAGAATTCCCCACTATAAATGCCATCGCTGTTTCTTCTTTTTCTTTCTGTAAAATGCAATCTACATGCTCAAAAAGAGGCAGATGCTAAGCAAGGTAAAAAGAGGCAGATGCCAGGCAAGGTTCATTCCTTCAGCACCCAAGAATGGAAGGCAGTTGCGTATCTGCCAAGTACTTAGGGATGATGGCCATCCCTTTGCATAAAATAGGCCATTTAATCCTGTTTGTGCCATGGGGATTATTGGCCCCATTTTCCAATGAGAACACTGAGGTGCAGAGAGGACAAGTGACTTGATCAAGATCACACAGCCAGGGCATGGTGGAGTTGGGTCTTACACCTCTGTCTGTCTGTGCCAAAGCCCCCTAACACCACTCTGCTTTCCCGTTGCAGGAATGCTCAGCCAGGGCCTCTCTCTGCACCATCTGTGCAGCTAGACAGCCAGGTCAGGCGGCCTAGCTCTACCAGTGAGCCTGGATCTGCTTCTGCTGTAGTGGGAAGCTTGTGAGCAGTGCGGGGGGGCATCCTGGGGCTGAGGCAATTCCACCACTTTCGAGCTGTGTGGTCTTGGGCAAATCACTCAGCCTCTCCGAGGCTCAGCCTCACCACCTGTCAAAGGCAGATAATAAATTTTTCCTCTTGCAGGCATTGAGAGGATTAAGCTGGATTAGGTATGTGAAAGTTCTTTGTAAGTGGTAATGCCCTTTGCAAATATTAGTTATTATGCTGTTACATTTTCCCTTAATAACCTAGAGCTTGGGATATAAAAGCCCTCCGTGTCCTTTATTAAAACATCTCCTAGGAGCTAAGCTATTTTATGTCTTTTTGTTCTCCTGTGTTCTAGTGGGTTTGTACTGAAATCATTTTTAAAGCAGTCTTAAATGACCTAAAAAAAAACAAAAAACAAAAACAAAAAACAACCCAGAGTTCTTGTGATGACGATGATAACAGCATAGCTAAGGCTCTCGGGGTGCTTACTGTGTTCGAGGCACCCTTCTACCTGCAGTAACTCAGGTAATGCTCACAACACCAGGAGGCTGACACTGTCATCACCCCCATCTCACGGGTGAGGAAACAAGGCACAGACAGGGTACGGAACTTGGATACGGCCACAAGCTAATAAGACACAGAGCCGGGATTCAAGTGCAGGTAGCCTGGCTCCAGAGCACACAGGCCTAAGCACTCCACTCTTCGGTCTGTCTTCATTCTGTATTTCCAGTTCCACCTAAGATGTGACATTACCCATGGATATTCAGGAAGGAGATCCCTGGGTTTCCGAATACCTCAATATTGGAATCTGGCCTAACTTTTAAGAAAGAGAACTCAGTGGGAAGAATATTATATAGAAAAATTTCATTTCACCATAAAATTCAATAAACAGGGTGGGGCAGCTTGAAATTATTTTATGAATCCCCAAAAGAGATTATGTTTGTGAACTAATCCATTCCTGTGGGTGTGTGACCCTTTTAAATGGACTATGTCAGTGAGGTGTGACAGGTTAAGTCTCTGCCCTTTTGCTGGGTCTGATAAAAATGGAGACACAGATAAAGGAAGCCGCCATATTTGATCCTGCAATGTGAGAGAAAGGACTCCACATTCACCCACAGATGAGCTGCAAGGAGAGAAGCCCCCGAGAGGCTCAAAGAGCTGAGGCCCAGGGAGAAATGAATCATGTGACTGATAGCTTGTAGCTGAACCGGGGAAGAAAGCAGAGCAGCCGAGACTGATAGATGAGGCCTGGAAAGAGACAAGCCCTATGCCTGGTTGCTCATAGCCGAGCTCCAGGAGTTGGGCTCCAAGAGACGGTGAGCCTAGAAGGGAAGGCAGAGACCTTGGCAGAGATCGGTGGCTATCTTGATTTGTCATGTGGCTGGACAACAGGATCAACAGCAGCTGACTTTGGTGAGAAAGCATCTCTGCTGATGCCTTAATTTGGATGTTTCATGGCCTCAGAACTGTAAGCTTTCACCACAAATAAATCCCCTTTATAAAAGCCAACCCATTTCTGGTACTTTGCATCGGCAGCCTTTTGGCAAACTGTAACACAGAGTATCTCAAAGACCTAAAGTATACTATTCCAATATGCTGCTGTTAGGTTTCGGATGGAATTCCAAGTTTACAACTAATCTATAGATGAGAAAACTGAGGTTGAGGCAGAATGTTGGGAAACAAAGAACTAAAAGGTTGATTACTGTTCATCTTCTTTCTCTGCCACACACTGGGCAGGCCTTTTGACTTTCTTGAGCTTTGTTTTCCTTGTCAAGCTGTAACTGTGATTCTCAGGTGTGCCCCCACCAGTGCTTGTAGGCTCTCCTGCACTTTCCCCCTGTAAAGCTTCCCTGAAGATCTCTGGTTGCACCAGGTGGTGTCTCACAAACACCTCCAAGCAAGTACTCTCAGCCCTACCTGACATTATCTATTTTTCCTCCTCTTTTATTAGAATTTTCTTTTGTGATGTTGCCCACGAAGCCTCATGATGATGCCTCCCCCTGCCACTGGTGTGAGATTTGTCCCTATCGCTTGGGTTGCTTTGCCTCATGTCTCACCGTGCTGCCATCATATGCCACTAATTCACTAAAGCTTCTCACCAACATGGGAAAGTTCTGCCCTCAGTCCCACTCCCATCCCTTTTCATTACTTCATTAATTCATTAAACTATTGTTTATTACTTGCCTACTTTTCCCAGGCACTGTTCTTGGTACATGGAATATATTAGTACAGTAGACAGACACTGTCCTTGCCTTCATGGACATTATATGAAAGGAGACAATAAACAAGTAAGTTATAATACAATGTCTATAAAGTCTGAGAACAGTGGTGCAGATACAATGTCCTTAAGGACATCTTCATTCTGTAAAACAAAATAGAAGCTATGTTTCCAGACTTCATGGACACCCCAGACATTTGATGAGGGTTATGATGGGGGAAGTACAGGATAAAATGGGAACAGAAGAAACAGAGGACGGTCTGTTTTGTTCTCAGGCTCCTAAAGCAAATGCCATGCAATGGGTTGGCTTAAACTTTGGGAATATATTGGCCCGCAGTTTTGAGGCTAGGAGAAGTCTATTATAGAGGCATTAGCAAGGCAATGCTTTCTCCCAGAAGACTGTGGGATTCTGGGGCTGGCTGCCGGTGATCCCTGGTCCTCGATTTTTCAGCCTATGGTAATGCTTCTCCTGGCTTCTTCCCTCTCTTCCGAGTTCCACTGACATTCAGCTTCTGGCTGCTCCTTCTGGCTTTCTCTCTCTCTCTGTGTCACCTTCCTTATACAGCCTTCAGTAACAGGATGGAGACCCTTCCTGATTCAGCTGGGCCACCCCTTAACTGAAGTAACCTCATCAAAAGGTCCTATTTACAAGAGTGCATATCTACAGGAATAGAACAAGTTTAAGCATATGTTTTCCAAGGGGACGTAGCTCCAAGCCACTGCGTGGTCCTAACCTAAGGCCTCAGCGAAGGCTATCTGAAAGAAGACGCAGTTAAGCTGAGACCTGGAAGAGGTGTTAGGAATTGGCTTCAATGGAAGGGAGAGTCATGGGACTGCTGTGTGCAAAAGCACATGGTCAAGCATGTTTCTCCATCAAGGTGTTGATCATGAAGACCCCAAGGGACACCTGGCCTGTATTCCTAAGGGCTCTCTGAGCCAGGCCCACTCTCTCCCTAGGACATTTTTCTGAGTGTCTGGGAGTGGCCAGAGCCCTCTTATTGAAGACAAACGTAGCATTTTCCTCTGAGTTTGTCTGCCAACAGGTGCTTTCTCCAGGCCTCTGCAACCCACCTTGCTGTCCATAATCAGCCCATTCAATGTAAAGATCACGCTGCACTTCGACGCTTTCTCTGCATGTCGCCTGTTGATTATATTAATACCTACCACATCAAATCCAGATAGATTAAATGAGATAATGGAGGTTAAAAGACTTCATAAATTGGGACGCACTCTATAATTGGCAGCTATATTATTATTACTATTGTTAAAATAATTGTAATTATTATTCCAACAGACGTTATGTTATTAGCCCAAGGTCACACAGAAAGTATAGCCACTCAGACGCCCCCATTCCAACGTTAAGCGCGTGGCGGCGCTCACAGTGTTTCAAAGACGCAAACATTTCCCTCATCCAGGTATCCTGTGCTGTGTTCAAGCTTCCAGGATGATTGCCAAACTGTACTGCACCGCAGATACTGTAGCTTCTTGATGGGGACATCGTGCAAACTACAGTTGCCAAGTTTTTCCAAAAGCACAGTTTGCATTTATTCTGTTTAATTCTTACATTATGTTTCAGCCTCCTCCTAAATGCATTTGTTTGCAAAAAGAGCCACGAGGGGAAGTTCAGCCCACAGATAAGAATGTAATTATTACACAGTTTAGCAGTGCCTGGGCGTCACCCGGGTATTCACTGGTGCTCTGCAATTCAATTGTCTCTCCTTCAAGACCATATTTAATAGGATAAACAATTTCTGCTAAATGCAATAAACGTGAACCTGGGCTGTCATCTCCATAATCAACTCAAATTTCCCATTAGAAGCAGTGGCCGTGATTGAGATTCAGAATTTAATTTGGCGGCGCTTGCTTCAATGTGTTAGTGTCAGCTTCACAGGAGCCTCCCATCAACCAAAGACAGAACAGCTCTTTCCTGTCTCTGGGGAATCTTAAAAGAAGATAGATTATAACTCAAGAAAATTATATGGCCTTGGTATAATGAAAGAGATAAAACATTATTGGATTAGCCTGGTGAAATAACAGCAGACTGCAAAGCAATAATATTAAGCCAAACAAGGGCCCAAACCCGTCAGCTCAACTGCTGGGGCCACTGGGATTCAGGAAGGTGGATGGATTCACTGCACTTTCTGCCACAACTCTGAGAAATCAAAAGCTCCTTCTGCTGGTTGTTCTGTTGAATCAAAGCCAGATATCTGGTTGGGACTGATTTGGGGGTGGCAGTGACCAATGCTTTCGTGTCCTGAATGTGTGATGGCCTCCGGTCCCAGAGCTGAGCCCAGCGTCAGACTTGAAGCAAATGATTTGGCTGAAAACATATTGGTTGAAAAGGAATTGGATGAACCAATGCACCTGAACCAACTGTTTTTGTTTTTTTACCAATTTGATTTCAACCTATTCACCTGAAGTTCTGCAACTAGCTAGGAAGCGCCCCTGAGTGTAGAAAAGTATAAGGGATGTTTTAATATAATGAAATGAATGAGAGAAATAAAATTTAAATGATCACCGAACTCAATCTAAAAATAAAAATAGTTTGGTATTTGGTATCTGTCTTAGTTTGCCGGCTGCTATGATAAATTCCACAAAACGGGAATTTATTGGCATACGGTTTGGAAGGCCAGAAGTCCAAAATCCAGGTGACAGCAAAGCCATACTTTCTCCCCAAAGTCTATAGCGTTCCGGTGCTGGCTTGCTGCTCTCCTCAGGTTCCTTGACTTGCAGCTCTGCCTCCTCTCACGTGGCGATTACTCTCTCCTTGTCTGCTCTTTCAGTAACCCCCACTTCCGGCTTCTAGCTCTAGTGGTTTTCTGAGATTCAAGGCTTCTGGTGACTTCTCTTTATAAGGCCTCTAGTAATGCAGCTTAAGACCTATTCTGATTCAGTTGGCCACAACTTAACTAGAAATAACATCTTCAAAAAGTCCTAATGACAAACGGTTTCACACCTTTGGGAATGCAGATTGAGAGGAAGACATTTCCTTTCCCATGTAATTCAACATACCCCGGCATTCTAGAGATTACTTCTTATTTTCCTCTTCAAGTACAAAATAGTACGTGCACAAAAGCATGAGTGAGTAAAGTAGAATTTCGTAGGGTAGAGGTGGAGGAGGACTTGAAATTCCAAGAGGACTTGAAATTCTCCATCCAGCTACCACAACCTTCTCTGTTGTTGCTTTTAACTTTCCCCTATTCAGTGATTAGTTTCCCTCGCTTCTCTCCTCTCCAGCTCAAGATTTTCCCTCAGCACTCAGCCAGGTCACTCCATTAAACGCAATTCAGCTCTGCCTGATAACTCCTGCATTTTAGGAGCATAACGGCTCCCTTCCTAGCGCTTAGCAACAAAGTACCTTTGAGGTACCAGGATCCACCCTCCTCAGAAGGCAGTGGATGAAGATTCGTCAATAACACACACACACACAGTCTTTTCTATTACATTTTATTTCATGAAAAATTCTTTGTTAATCAGATTCCCTTTTGTTGAGAGGTAGGAGAGCATCCTGGCTAAGAGACCACTTTCCCAACTATGTAACCTTGGCCAAGTCACTTAACTGAACTAAGCCTCAGTTTCCCCAGCTGCTCAACAGAGCTAAAAATAGCTTATAAGGTTGTCGTGAAGACCGAATGATTTCTACACTTAGCACAGTGGCTGGCACACGGGACTCATTCGATAAACAAAACTGCCATTATTATTGAATGAGACTGTGTACTCATCAAGGGAGGAAACAACTTAACATCTATTCATTGATTCCCTTTTGGGCACTTATTATGTACTACTGGATAGTGGGAACAGAGTGTGAACAACTCCTGACATGTTTCCTGGCTGGTCTTAAGGTTAGTGAAATAAAATTGCAGAGCTGATCAAAATAGGATTACAAAGATGCATATGCTTTTAAAGAGCCTATAATTTTAACTCTATTCAAACTGTCATGCTTTTTAAAAATCAACGTCCTTAATTGCCTTATTTTAAACACCTGAATGGCACTAGCCTCTGCCCGTGGGCAAGCCCCAGGTGGGAAGCTGCTGTGTGCCTGAGCTGGCCTGGGTCCTAGTGGGCTCGGGACTTGTGGTGAGCAGCCCGCAGCCTTAGCATCTGCTGAAAGAGTGCCCTTCCCTAACAGGTAAGCGTTTCTGAAGCAGGGCCCACGCAGGGGCTGCCCCCATTTTGAGGAAGTGGGTTGTTGCACTGCCTTTGTCTTGTTTTCTGTCCCCCAGAGCATGAAGACCAGTCTGACCAGCAATTCCATTTCCCATCAACAGGGACGTCTATAAAAAAGAACATTAATTAGCCCTTGCTGTACATTGGTGCCCTATTGAGTGGTGGGGGGCATAAGCCAAAAAAAACCCCTCAGGGTCTAAATCTCTGATGTCCTCCCTCCAGCCGGCTGCTCCTTCAGGCCATCATATTTGCCATCTTCCTCCCACCAAGGGCCTTTGCACATGCTGTTCTCTCCTTGCCCAGAGCACCCTCCTCACAGGGCCAATTCCTACTTACCCTGCGGATCCTATTCAGGTGTTATTTTTTCAAGAAAACCTTCCCTGACCCTCAATCCCCCTACCAAGCCCCCATGTTTAAAACTTTCAGTATTTTGTAGCAGTTGCTACAATTGAAACAACAATTGAAATTGAAATACAATTAAAATATATTTCTGAGACAATTCAAATGATATTGATCTCCCCTTCTAAAGAGGAATGTCCATGATGACAGGGACTACATCTGATGTGCTCATCATTGAACCCAAGTACCTAGGCTGACACTCAGGAGGCCTGCAGGTAAATATTGTCGAATGAATGGATGAATGGTTTCCAACTTAGACACTTTACAGCTATGGGATGCTAGATAATTTACTTCACTTCTTAACTTAAAAAATGGGGGTAATATTTTCTACCATGAGCGCTGTGTGTTTTAAATGAGGTAACAATAATAAACACTGGTGCTCTCCATTCCCTGGACACTTGCTTTTCACTTGATTTCTTTTTTTTTTTTTAATGGGCTTGGACAGATAATCATCTATTGCCACCATGACATATCATGTGTCTGGCTGAGCCACTAGCTCTCAGTGTAACTTTGGGTAAATGACATAATGTCTCTAGGTGTTTCCCCAGCCACCCCCCATTTGTAAAATAAGAACACAGAAATGGGTGATTTCTAAGATTTCCCCCAATATAAGAAATTTTATGATTGTGTGACTGCACACTCACTGAGCAAACCACTGTTTGGGGCCCTGGTTGAGATATAGGAGCAGAGAGAAGGAGGATAACTGAACATTTCACTGGGAGATGGAATAGGGAAAGTAAGAGCAAAGTCTGTGGAGTCAAACTTGCTGGACCTGATCTGGGTTCCCATGCATCCTAACTGTGTGACCATTGGGCAAGTTTAGTGACCATTGAACCTCAGTTTTCTCATTTATAAAATGGGTGCATCAATTGTATCTATTTCATGGTGTTGCTGGAAGGATGAAAGGACCTAACATACATAAAAAACAAAGTAACCAACATTTATTTTGCTCTTACAATGCATCAGGCACTATTCTAAGTGTCTTATATGTCTCACTTCAACCTCATGACAATGCTATGAGTTAGTTAATATCATCATCTCTATTTCACAGCTAAGGAAACTGAGGTACTAAAGAAGTTAAGTAACTTGCTCAAGGTGATAGTGATTAAACGAGAGAGATGGAATTTGAAACCAAGCTGAGTCCAAGCACTCAGCAAGGGACCTGATAAAAATCAAGATGGCAAAAAAATGTGTATTGTTTTTAATGGAAGAGTTCCCAGACGTAAAAATAATGAGATATAAAATCAGGAGCCAGGATGGATCTCCAGTTTCAGTGTTGAGTCCCTTACCCCCACGTCCTTGCCTTTTTCTTGTTGTTTTGAACTATTCTTTGGACTTCCCCATACTCTCAAAACTCCTTACTCTCAAAAACTCCTTACTCCTGCGAATATTCTTGCTGTCCCAATTTTGTGATAATCAGGGTAGGCTAAAAATTCACTATATTAGAAACCATGCATGTGTCCCCAGACCTAGTTTTTCTCCCTAGTTCTGGTTTCTAGAAGGCAGGTGATAAACTAAGCCTGATTTATTATATGACCATCCTGTATGGAAAAAGGCTGTAACTTTGGGTATCTTTGGTCAACCTTATGAGATATAGCAGGGGGACGGATGTGGCTTGGGTGGTTGGGCGTCCGTCTCCCATATGGTGGGACCTGGGTTTAATCCCTGGGACCTCCCGGTAAAAATTAAAAAAAGAAAAATATAGGCCCTGTGAACGAGTGAGCCACCAGGCCCCGTGAGTGGGTGAGCTGTCAGGCCCCATGCACGGGTGCACCGCCAGGCCCCGCAAGCCATGCAATAAGATGATGATGTAACAGGAGAGTGACACAAGGGAGAGGCAAGATGAGACACACTGAAAAACCAGGAACTAAGGTGGCACAGGTGGTAGGACGCCTCTCTCCCACATCAGAGATTCTGAGAATCGAATCCCAGTGAAGACAGGAGGAGAAGGATGAGAGAAGAGGGCAGGAAATGGACACAGAGAGTTGCCCAGTAAATGGACACAGAAACAGGAAAAATTGGGGGTGGGGGGAAAACGGATAAAAGTAAGTAAATAAATAAATCCTTAAAAAAATGTATAGGGGAGGAAGATTCAGATTATAGTTAGTAGTAATACTTTGATGATGCTCTTTCATGATTTCTTAACAAATGTTTCACAACAATGCAGGGTGTTTGGGGGGGGTGATGTGTGGGAGCCCTGTATGATGTTATGCATGTTTGTTTTGTAAGTTCATGATGTTTACTGAACACTTATAGTTTATGTATGTTCATGTATGAATGATATATTTCAATAAATTGTTTTAAAAAAAACTTCTTACTCATTCGATAGGTGACTTCACAGGCTGGGCCTTGAAATCCAGCAGGACAAATGCAGTCGCAGCGTGATTCTGAGAAGAAAACACAGAGAGCGTGAATTGCTCCACGTCCACCAAAGGACTCCTGGAGCTCAGCCCTTCACCTCATAGTGTTTCCACTAGATTAACACAGGGCAAACTTTGAGTTGAATGGATTGCAATAAGCAGGTTCAGTGCCAAGAATATCTGCCCCTTTCTTGAGGGTCATTGGCTCATTATAGGGTGTTTATTGCCATCCTGAAAGATTACATAGAGTTGTTGAAGAAAATTACTCATTAATTGACATTTGGTCCATACCCTTAAGGTTTCAGGGACAGAATCGACATTAGAGGTCTATGAGGTCAATCACCATTAATGCTCAATTTCCGCACAAGTCATTGTCTAGTTTCAGCTTGAATACCTCTAGTGATGGGAAACTTACTACCCTTAGATAGCTTGTCTTACATATGATCAATTCTGATACTTTGGAAACTATTCCTTATAAATCTGTCATCCTGGCACTTTGGAAGTTATTCCTTATGTTAATCTGCTCTGTCACCCTGGGTTGCTCTCATCTAGGATCACACAGGATCAGAGGATTGTCCGTCATAGATCAGGCCCCACAAGCTTCCCAATCTCTGGTTCCTTATACTCCCTCACCTCAGTTGGGTTGCAGTTTCTAGGTCCAAATTTCACACAGGACAAGGGGGATTTCAGCAAACTTAGATGAAAACCTTGAGCTGATGAGCTGAACCCATTCCTGAAGGACCCAACCTCACCTAGGGTCCCTTGTCCTGAGGGCTGGACTTCTAGGCTTTAGGTTCTCACTTAGGTTTGCTTTTCCATCCTGTGAACAGACCTCTTGTGCCCCCCTCTGCTAAGTTCCACCCATGTGGCTTCTGCCCTGACTCTAACTGGCTCCCTGGGCTGGGACCTGCTGTAACTAGTCCCTATGCCCTGCTTTGGGTGCTGGACTGGACTTTTCCTCAGCGTCTTCCTGGTCCATCATAACAGGCATATAAAATACTAGACCCCAGCACCTCCCAGTTTGCCCTGCTCATTGCAGTGACCCTGGCATGGCCCCTGAAGTTAGCAGTCAAGTTCTAGGGACCATCCTTGCCTCTCAATCCTCTCACCATGTATTGGGCATGCACAAAGGGTTTCCCTTGCTCAGCCACAGGGTTCCTTCATTGACCAAGGGAGGTTTCCTGAGTCTGTTCCCCCTCCTTGTTGCAGGCCATGTGGTCTCAGCCTGCTCCTTTCTTCAGTGTAACGCTGCTATGTGATGTGGCCACCCACTGTGTCCCTTAGGGCTGGAACCTGGATGTCCTGACAGCCACGTAGTATGTCCTTGGTTATCTCTTTCTGACTTCTAGGGAAATAGAAGCAGGCAAATGGATGGTCAGAGCCAGCCTCCTCAAGATGATCCATGAGAGACACCAGCTGCCTGGAAACGGTACCTTTCAGAACAGGGACTCCATTCCCTTGGCAGGGAGCGCAGCGGCAAGAGCTGACTTCCTTCTGGAACTCCACCAGGGCCTGCTTCATGTTCTGCCTCACTGTGCTGGAATATGCAAAGTCTGTGGCTGTCACCAGTTCATACAGAGGCTCTGCCTTGGAAGGGAAGAAAAGCATTTATTTTAAGAGAAAGCACGCATCCCTTGATATGAAAAGCAAGGCTACATAAGAATGGGCAGGAGGTCAGGGCATGGAGACCACAAATGGATTCAAATGGAGCTGGAGGGACCCTACAGGCTATACATGGAGGCATACCACCTCTCCTTTCCCATACAGGTACCCCATCCTCTCTCTGCCTCCCCCTACCCCAACACACTCAAATAAGTTCATTCAAGTTCCGGTCAACAAACACTAACTGAATCCCTACTAAGTGATAGGCATTAAGTATAAATAATGAGTAAGATAAAATCCTTACTCTCAAGGAGTTCAGAATCTAGAAAAAGAAACAAACATGCCAATGGATAATTATAACTCAGTGGTTATAGGCAACAGCAGAAACTTGTTAACAGGTAGGGAGGAGCAGTGGTTCATCGGTCATTGGTCTTTGGGGCAGAGGGGGTGATATTCAAGTAGCCCTTTGAAAGAAATAGGAGGATTGTCCTAACATCACTCTCTCTTCCAAACCTATCGAAATCATGCCACCACCAGGAAGGCTTTCCAGAGCCCCAAAACTCATAGAACACTGTCTGTACTACTCATCTGATACAAATTCTATCTTTTGATTGCTCTTTTATGGTCAGTAAATGTTTTTATGTGCCTAAGTCTCTTTTTTCTTTTCTAATTAGATTGTAAGCTCCTGAAGATCATGGCTACATACTGTTGAGCTCTGTGTTTTTAGGACTTATTCAATACCACTAGTAAAAGTGGATGGATGAGCAATGAACAATCTGAAAATGAAATTAAGAAAACAATTCCATTAAAAATGCAAGCAAAAGAATCAAATATCTAGGAATAAATTTATCCAAGGATGTAAAGGACTTTGCACACAGAAAACTACAAATCATTACTGAAAGAAATTAAAGAAGACCTAAATAAATGGAAAGATATTCTGTGCTTATGCATTGGAAAGCTTAATATCATTGATATGTCAGTACTACCCAAAGTGATTTACAGACTTAATGCAATCTCAGTCAAAGCTCCAATGGTCTTCTTCACAGAAATGGAAAAGCTAATTATCAAACTCATATGGGGGAGTAGATGTGGCTCAAATGGTTGA
>JAQZBX010000158.1:35302-92053 GCA_029593785.1 Cabassous unicinctus
TATTTAAAAAAAAAAAAAAAAGATGAACAAAGTTGGACTCACACACCTAATTTTAAAATTTATTACAAAGCTTCAGTAATCAAAGCAGTGTGGTACTGGCACAAAGACAGACTATAGACTAATGGAATAGAATTGAGAGCCCAGAAATAAACCCATGCATCTATGGCTAATTGATTTTTGATAAGGGAGTCAAGTTCATTCAGTGGGGAAAGAAATAGTCTCTCCAATAAATGGTGTTAGGAAAACTGGCTCTCCACATGCAAAAGAATGAAAGTGTATCCCTTCCTCATACCATATACAGAAATTAATTAAAAATGGATCAATGACCTAAATATAAGAGCTAAAACTCTCTTAGAGGAAAACATAGAGAAATAGCTACAGGATCTTATATTAGGCAATGGAGTCTTAGACTTTACACTGAAGCGTGAGCAACTAAACAAAACATTGATAAAATGAACTCCTTTAACATTAAGAACTTTTGTGCATCTAAGGACATTATCAAGAAAGTGAAAAGATGACCAAAAGAATGGGAGAAAATATTTGGAAACCGTACGTCTCATAAGGATTTCATGTCCAGAATATATAAAGAACGCCTACAACTCAACAACAAAAAGACAAACAAACCAATTTAAAAATGGGAAAAGGATTTGACTAGACATTTCTCCAAAGAATATTTACAAATGGCCAAAAAGTACATGAGAAGGGGCTCAATGTCATTAGCCACTAGGGAAATGCAAACCAAAACCACAATGAGATCCCTCTTTATACCCATTAGAATGGCTATTAAAAAATAAACAGAAAAAAGCAAGTTCTGGCAAAGATGTGGAGAAATAGGAATACCCATACATTGCTGGTGGGAATGTAAAATGATACAGCCTCTGCAGAAAACAGTTTGGTGGTCCCTTGAAACTTAAACATAGAATTACCATATGACCTGGCTATTTTACTTTTAGGTATATACCCGAAAGAACTGGTATCAGAGACTCAAACAGATACTTGTACTCCAATGTTCATAGCAGCATTATTCACAATAGTGAAAAGGTAGAAGTAACCCAAATGTCCATCAACAGATGAACGGAAAAACAAAATGTAGTATATACATACATTGGATTATTACTCAGCCTTAAAAAGGAATGAAGTCCTGATACATGCTGCTACATGGATGAACCTTGAAGACATCAGATATCGAGTGAAGTAAGTCACAAAGGGGCAGATATTGTATGATTCCACATATATGAAATAACTAGAATATGCAAACACATAGACACAGAAAGCAAAGCACAAATTACCAGGGATGGGTGATGGGGAATGGAGAGTGAATACATAATGGATGTTTGAGGTGATGGGAAGGTTCTTGTAATGGATGGTGGTGAGGGTAGTACAACATTATGAACGTGATTAATCCCACTGAATGGTATGCCTGGGAAAGTTCATGTTGTATATATGTTCCCACAAAGGAAAAAAAAAACAATAAGACAATAACAATTAAATGCAATACATGATCTTGTAATGGCTCTAACAATGGAGGAGAAAATGCCTAAAAGGACATTATTGGGGTGTATGAAAAAATTAGAATATATACTGAAAATTTCATACCAATATTAAAGTTCTTGAACTTGATAGCTGTAATTAAGGTGGCTATATAAGTGAATATCCTTGTTCTTAGGAAATATACATGGAAGTATTAAGTGTTCAAGGAGTATAATGTATATAACCTACATTCAAATGTTTAAAAAATTAATAGATAGATGATAGATAGATATAGACAGATTAGATAGATAGGAGAGAGTGGGAGGTAGGGAGAAGGAATGGGAGCAGGAGAGAGGAATAGAATGATATAGAAAATGTAGCAAAGCATTAAAATTGGTGGATCTGGATATGGAGGCATGTTAGAGTTTTCTATGTGAGTTTTGTATTATTTTTGCAACTGTCCTATAAGTTTGAAATTATTTCAAAATTAAGTTTGAGAAAAAAAGTTAATGGAGTGAAAAAAAAGGAGGATGGAAGGCCCAATTAGGCAATGGCAGCAGGTGTGGAGAAGAATGTGGCTATAAGATATATTGTAGCAACAGAAGAGCAGGTGCTGGTCACTCAGTGGACAGAGTGGTGGTGGAGAGGGAGATGCTGTAGATGAATGTGATAGTGTTTGTAGGGGAGGGAAAAACAGAAGGCAAGGTTCAAAGGGTTCAGCTCCTTTTGGCTCCAGTTTCAGCTCCAGGGCCATATTCCTCTCCAGATTTTGGTTGTGATCTTGCCCTAATCCAGCCCTGGAGAATTTAGGGTCGGCCTAAATGCAGGCAATCAAGCCTAATAGAAGCCTCCAGCAGGAGGAAAATTGCTTCCACTTCATAATGCATATGACCTTCGCTCTGGTGGGCAAAGCAAGACCCCTTGGTGGTCCCATTGTCTCACCGTTTTGTGGTCAATGAATTGATCCAGAGGCTGTTTGCAGAACTATCCAGCCCTGCTGGCCACACATCTGGGGGAGGGGGAAGGTGGGAAAAAGGGTGAGGGCTTGCTTTATGCCAATGAAATCTCTTTCCACAATCTGCTTTCCCTTCCAGGAACAACTTAAGGCTGCCTTTAACCATCAAGACATTTTCCTACCGGCATTAGAGATTTGCTCAAGGAGACAGACCAAGTCAGTGGCAGAACTGGAATAAACTTTCCACATATACTGGCCATTTCTTTCTCAAAGGGTAGCAAGTATTAACCCCATTTTCTGATGAGGTTAAGTAACGTGATCAAGGTCACACAATTTACAAATGGCATTGCCAGAATTCTATATCCAAAGCCTGTATTTTTCCTACAGTTTATGGTGATTATTGATAAAAATTGATGATTCTCATGTTCAAAACCTCTACCCCAGGATTCTCTAAATTTTGCAGATAAAATTTGCCTGGGAACTTAGCAGCAACTCCTCAGGACTCTGCAGCTCCCTTTTAAACTCAGGTTAATATGGTACATTTGTTGGCCCTTGATTTGTGGTTCCTTTTTTCCCTCTTTCTTTTTTTCTCTTTATTCCTCTCTCCCTCCCTCCCTTATCCCCTCTTTTCTTCCCCACCCTTCTCCCAAACACACACAATCCTCACTGCTGCCATCAATCATCATCAAGTCCTTAGCACATCTGCCCTTGTGAAAATTTCATTTATCTCTATGATATTGCTGCAAAGAGATGGTATGTGCTGCCCACAGGACACTATCTGTTAAACTCCATGCAGTTTTCCATAGCAGACCCTGGCGATAACCATTCTTCGTAACATGTATTATTGCCATAGCTAGCATTTATTAGATAATTAAATTATCTAATTTAATCCTCACAACAATCTTGGGAGTTAGGTAGTCTTCTGAATCCCCATTTTACAGATGAAAAAGCTGAGGCACAGAAAGGTAAATAGATTGACCAAAGTCATACAACCAGTAAGTGCAGAAAAGGATTTAAACTGTTAACATTTTGGTCTATTTTATTTTAGTATACTTCTTTGGCTAGGTAGATTACAGATATTTATACCAAATCGGTGACATTAGATAAGTGTAGTTTTATGTCCCCAATTTTTAACATGGTATTAGGAGCATTTCCCATGCTGTTTAATATTCTTCAATAAAATGATTTTTCATGGCTTCATAGTATCCCACCTGTGGATGTACCACCACTTATTCAACTCTTCCCCTGTCACTGAACCTTTTCTCTTTTCTCTTTTGCTACTACTAATAACATAAAACAAGGCAGGTCTTTATATGTACATCGTTAGTGATGTTTTCATTTACTTGGTGATTTTTCATTTATTTATTATTTAGTGATGTTTCTATTCATTTAGTTGATTCTTTTGTTTGGGGTCCTTGGATCAAAAGCTATAAACATTTTGAATGGTTTTAATATACAGTGTTAAATTCTTTTCCTAAAGGGTTGTACAGATTTATACTTCCATTCCATTTTTAAAAGTGCCCATCTTATCCCTCTAAATGATATCAAATATTATAGATTTTTAATCTTTGTCAGCTTGATAGGTAAAAAATAATATAGCATTGGTATTTAATTTTCATATTTCATTCCCAAAGAGGTTAAAAATTTTGCATACTTATTAGTCATTTATAGCTTCTTCTGAAGGTTGTCTGTTCAGTTCCTTTGAAATAAGTCTTTCTTACAAATTGTATCATTCCTCACACATTAGGGATTTCAACTGTGGCAAAGCTATTTTGCTGGTTTGTCATTTCCCTTGTAATTACATTCATGCCTTCTTTCTTTGAAATGCAGAATTTCTTTTTTGCTGGTGAGATCTAGCATTCCAAGCCAGGCATTGTCTTACCGGGCAGGGCAATGCTACCACAATACCAGTTCTTTAAACCTTCTCTTGGCCAGAGTAGTTTGCTTTTAGAAAAGTGTGGTGGTCATTATCACTGCTTTCCAAATATTTCGGCTTCTGTGCTCTCTGGGTACACAGTAGAGCAGCAAGTCCCTGCTCTCTTAAAAGCTATGTGACTTGTTTGGACCTTGGAAGCACGTGACCAGATAAAGCCTCCGTCACCTGGAATCCTGAGCAAAGCCTCCTTGCTAATATACTTTGGACATACGTGATTGAGAAATATACTTTTCTTATACTAAGCCACTGAGATTTGGGGATTGTTTCACTGTAGCCTAACCTAGGCTATGCTGGTCTCTATGTGTGCACAATTCACCACTGTCTTCTTTGCTTCTACCCTTGGCGATACCAGTGCTCCATATGATGGCTCCCTGGCCTGGATCCCAGACCCCAACCTAGCTATCCTGACTAATACAGAAATGCACATGGGTGATAGACTTCATTACAGCACATCAGGTAAATATGAATTTCAAACAAATGATGAGTAATTTTTTTTTTTTTTTAGTGTAAGTATGTCCCATGCAATATGTGCAAGATAAACAATTACTCATTGTTTATCCAAAATTCAAAATTAACTGAGCATCCTGTATTTTTATTTGCTAAATCTGCCAACACTATTTGTGATTCCTTCAATATCTCATAATGTCTTTTGGAATTCTTCACCCATTAATGACCATTTCACTGAATCACAAGCTTTTCCCTTCAAGACCTTGTGGTTGTAACCCCATTCTCTTCAGGCATTTAGTGTTGCAAAGAAGTCTAAGAGCAGTTTCACTTTTATTTCTATAGGATATGTTTGTTCCTAAAAGCAAAAGCAAAAAAAAAGTCACTAGGATGTGTTTCAGCATTGTTTTGTTTTTACTAATGTTGGCTGGTTGTCAATGAGCTGTTCATTTTGCATTATATCAGCTCAGGGAAGTTTCTCTTATTATGTGCTTGATTAATATGTCTTCACATTTAATCTCGTCTCTTTCTCAGGAAAAATTCCCTGTGTTTCAGATTTCCACTTCTGTACTCTCTGTCTATCATATTTCTTTTATGTCATTGTTTTAATCTCTTTGTCTTTTGCTTCTGCATTATAAGAACATTTTTATAGCACCTTCCACATCACTGACTCAATTTTCTGCAGTGTCAATTCTGTTCTTTATAGTTTCCAAAGTAAGTTTTAATTCTGCTATTGTGCTTTTGGTTTCCTATATTCATCCATTTCCCTTTTCAACTGATTATTGTCTAAATATCTCAGCTTCTATTTTTATTTCACTAATTCCTCATTTTCTTGAATTTTATTATAGTCACAAAGAAAATGCATTCTAAAATTTACTTCTATTTTTCTGTTTTTTAGACATATTCTTTTCTTCTGCATCTTGAATATAATTTCATCTTTTGTTGTTAAAAAATCTCTTTATACATCCATTGCTTTCTCTAAACTCTTCCTTGACAAAGAACCATCTCTCTATATCTAAAGTTTGTCAATAAAGAAAGTGAATAGACTCTTCTGTGGTCCCCCCTCCCTGCCTATCCAACTTCTATAGAAATCTTGTTTTAGATCTTAATCTTGGAGTCTGATTTATTACACAAGCCTTGGCCAACTTTCCTGTGTCTAGGAACTGTTTATCCAGTGGGCTCTGCTGGCCTGAAACGCAATCACCACCCCCAGCTACCTGATAAGCTGACTCTGCAGAGAAGACTTATTCCTAGATAATGTGAATCATCTGCTGTTTTTCCTGACCAGAAAGAGTGCATGAAAGACCAGGATGCCCAGAATGTATGTTTTCAACTCAAGTTAGGGAGGTACAGAAGAGGTGTGTGAAAACTTTCAACTCCCTCTCCTACAACCCTCCTGCAACCCTCCAGGATTCTCTAATCTCTTTCCCATTTCGGTGATAGCCCACTCAACTTTTCATAGCACCACACTGAAGTGGGTACGGCACTTTGCACTGCATCATGATGGGAGCCTCCATGCCTTTAACAAAGTACTATACCACTGTTATTTGCAAGGACTGATTGAGATGCTTAGCAAACTAACCAGCCCAAGCTTGCTCTCTCTCATTCTCTCTCTCTCTCTCTCTCTCTCTCTCTCTCTCTCACACACACACACACACACACACACACACACACACCAAACACACCCCACATACATCATATATCACATCACATGCTTGGCACTTAACATTCTCAGTGCCCAGGCTGGCATATCCAACCTATCTGAGTAACCAGAACAATCCCTTGGTTCTTAGAATTCAAGTAAGATGTCTCAGTAAAAAGTAAAAGACCAGAGACCTCCCCCAAGCTCCTGTTCTCTCCCATGTCCATACGTGCTGCCAAACAATGTCACCATGGCATCAGCCAATCCAGGTTTCTCTGGAGCTGCTTGCAACCCATGGTTGACTTTATCCCTCTCTTTGCTTGCCAGCAACTGTTTCCCATGTGCCACTCCTGAATAAGTAGCAGACGAGAGGATTTGAATGGCAGCTTTCTTGTTCTGTGGAAACTATGAATTTGACAAATGCACTTTGGGAAATAGTCAGGGTTGGGAACTGCAGAGCCTCCATCAAAGCTCCAGCCCCTCAACTCCCCTCCCTGACTGCAAGGGGAAATCTCCAGGAGGTGAACATTGGCCATCAATAACTGTACAGACAGTGGCAGAGAAGACGGTGGTGTAAGGTATGACATGGACACCGTGCTGAAGGCCCCACAGGCAAGGACCCACCACTGCTGATATGTGTGACAGTCTGGTCTAACAGATGTCTTTTTAGTTTAAGGTTGCAAAGTATCTCTTGTTTGGGTGACAGGTGGTTGGGATCATTATTTTTTATTCGCTAAACCCCCAAGAGAGTCTGGAGGGGAGGGAAAAGGTCAAAGCCTCAGGTCCGGACCTAATAAAAACCACAGATGGATACAATCCCTCCGACCTTTCACTTTCATCAGCCATAAAATGGATATAAGAATAGTTAATTTGCAGAACTGTTGTGAGGATTAGATGAAATAACATTTCTAAAGCCCCTGGAAGAGTGTTATGAATATAGAAGGTGCTCAAAACATGTTAGTGCTTATCGTGATGTATTTCCCTGTCTTGTAAGAGGGTCATACATATATTTATCTTTTTGTTCAGCATAGACTGTATTTTTCATCCTTGTATCTTCCTGTGTTTTCCTACAGTACCTTAGTTCTTATACTGTAGCAAGAACTTAGAAAATATGTTGGTTGAATGAATGAATGTTTGAATGACTGAATAACTAAAGGAGTGGATCTCTGATGAAATGGAAAGAATACTAATTTAAGAAGGCTAGAATTGGAAGCTAATGGCAAAGTTCCTTTAAACTGGAGGGCCCATGTGCGAGGGAGTCAGGGATCCCTAGGTGGTGCTGAGCAGTGAATCTAACCTGTCCACTTCAGATAAAATTTCCACTGTAGTGTGTATGCCTCAAGGTAAGCACCTGGGTCTCATTGACCTCTGTATCCTCTCTCCTGACACACAGCAGGCCTTCAGAAGCTGTTTTCTGAGTAGAGGGACAGATGGGTAGAGCAGCTGCTTGTACCTTCACTTTGATGATGTCCGGGTTATACTGCACTGCGTCTCCCCATTCCTGCATCAGCTCTGCTGTTGGCAGATCCTTGTACGCCAGGGCAGTGATGTGCTCACTTGCCCCTCCTCGTACAAGAACCACCAAATCCTCCACCATGGTGCTTCTCTTTTTCCTTTCTGCAATAGACATGGAGAGCTGGCATGTTACTAGAGGATCCACTATAACACCTTGGAATTTACTGCAACTCAACCAACAATGTTGCCATTATATCCACTGAGCTTGGCCCTGAAAACTTGGGTGGACAGGACACATCCCTGCCCTCAGGGGAAATCATGGTCCTAAAGGCAAAAGGGAAGCTCTCCCAATCAATAATTTGATTTGGGGGCAGGGCAAGGATGGTGTGGCAGTTTGATATTATTTATGAATTCCAAAAGGAAATATAGATTATGTTTGTAAACTGGTCAGTTCCTCAGGTGTGATAACCCTTTGATTGTATTAGATTCAGCTGAGACGTCTGATTAAATTACGTTAAGATTAGGGCATTGATTCAACCATGACATTAGAGTGCAAATCAGCATTGAGTCCCAGCTCCCTTGGTGGGCTGATAAAACAGATTCACACATGGAAGTAGACATACAGAGAAGATACACAGAGGGTTCTGCAGCCCCAGAAAGAGAGATGAGCCTGATAGTTTACAGCTGACCTTGTGAAGAGAACAGAGCAACTGTACGCAGAAAGAAACAAGCCCTGGGGAAAGAGACGAGCCTTATGCCAGCCTGCAGCTGAGATCAGAAGAAGCTGGGCCCATGGAGCCTTAAGAGGAAGAAGGAAGGCTGAACCCTTGCAGACATCACCTGCCATCTTGCTTCAACACATGGCAACAGACTTTGGGTGAGGAAGTACCTCTTATGGTACATTGAATTAGACTCTTTAGGGCCTTGTAACTGTAAGCTTCTACCCCAAATAAACATCCTTTATAAAAGCCAACAGCTTTCTGGTACTTTGTATTAGCACCCCTTTGGCTAACTAATACAGATGGGATGTTTATTTTGAGCATCTGTAAGTGCCAATCACCTAGTGAGCCTATTGAAGATAGATAGATGGCTGGATGGCTACATGGCTAGGTCGATAGGTTGATAGATAGATAGATAGATGGATAGATGATAGATAGATAGATGAGAGATTATAGATAAAGATAGACAGATAGGTAGATATAGATAGATAGGTAAATGATGGGTAGGTGGATGGATGGATGATAGTTGATAGACGATGATAGACCAATCGATCGATAGATGGATGATAGGCTATAATATTTTGTAATCTTCATAAATGATTAAAGTAATACCTGGGATTGTTATATGACTTGCCCAGGCCTACAAAGGTAGTAGGTGATAGAACCGAATTTTAAACAAGGTTCACCTGCTTTCAAATCCACTGTTCCTTGTTCCAGTGGCTTTCAACTCACCGAGCTGGTTCCTGAAGGTGGAGTGTGGTAGAGCCCTAGTAACTGAAAACTCAGTTCACTCCCTTCCGCCTAGTCACTTGGCACACATTTGCCAACCTCAGCTGTCCTTTTCTAGCCTTGTGGTCTTAGATAAATCATTTACATGCTGTGAGATTTCTTTTTTCCTCATCTACAAAGTTGATCCTCTGTATGTAAAGAACAAACTGTACAATGATAACTAATAGTTAATGATCATTTATTATCTGTCAGCCACGAATCTAAGTGTTAACATGCATGAACTCATTTAATCTTCATGATGAAATAGGATCTATATGGTTTCCATTTTACAGATAGGAATCTGAGGCACAAGAGATGAATAAAATCTATCCAAACTGCCCTACCCAAGCTCTAAGCCACATCATTTCTTTGTGTGAGATGACAAAGGTGGGAAAATGTGAAGAGCTTGCGCTCAGCTTGTAATAGATACTGACTATCCCGTGGCTGCTATAAAATCATTATCATATTTTGATTCCTCAGAACTGTCCAGAAAGCCCTCAGACATATCAGTGAGTTATGTTCATTATAATTTGTCCCTGTGCCCAATGCCAAAAGAGCTGATGTAAAGTGGCTACTCAGCTGGGATCATCATAACAAATAAGTTTCAAATACTGCTGGTAGGAGGGAAGAAAACAGTTTAGCTATATCTAGTCAAGTAGAAAAACTACATACTCTATAACCCCACAATTCTGCTCCTGGGTATATTCCCTGGAGAAACAGTTGCACACATGCACCAGACTTTGTGACAATGTTCATAGATAACAGCATTGATCATAATTGCTTAAAGCAGGAAATAACCCAAATATCCTTCAAAGTAGAATGGACAAATAATGTAATCATACAATAAAATGGAAAAACCTCACAAACATGATATTGAGAGACATAAACAGGACTGAAAAGATTACATTCCATCCAAATAAAGTTCAAAAACAGGCAACATTAAACCATATTCATTAATATATATAGGTGGCAAAGCTACACAAAGAAAGGAAGGAAATGTTCAATGCAAAAGTTGGGATAGTGGCTATTTCAAGAGGCATGGGAGAATTGTGGTTGGCAGGGTTTTCTGGCGGTACTTTTCCTTTAAACAGTACCTATGTATATGCACTCCTCTCTATATATGTCATAGCTCTTAACCCAGCTCCACCAAAACAAACAAACAATACAACAATATGTCAGTGGCAAGCACAAGAGATTGTTCTAGACCAGCAATTAATTTTTGTTGTTTATTTGGTTTTGTTTCAGCTGTGGGGCTCTTTTTTCAAATATAATCTTAGGCACAAGCCTCCTACGTAGAACAGATAAATTTGGAGCTGTTTGGGGTATAGAAGGGGTCAGAGGGTGGGAGCCCTCCTGCTCAACTTGCTTTTATTGGTTCCAAGTTCCCTGCTCTCAGACCCCTGGCCCCCTTCCCGGGACTTACTGCCTAGCTTCAATACACTCCTCAGATCTGGTCTCCCTTGTCATTTGGGCTCTGCTACATTATTTGTGGATTTTCCTGCTCTTCTAGTCTCCTTATCACTCATTATCTCAGATAAGGAGTAGCCTCCTTACCACCTTACCAATGCCCTCTGCCTCCAGACTACACCAGAAACTGACCTCTAGCCAGGCCAACTCCCAGTCCCCAGAGCAGATTTCCATGCTTAGATTTTTTTTCCCGCCTAACACCAATCTTGATACTTTACTCTTTAAGTTGCAGTTAAAACGCCCCCTCCTCCAGGAAGTCTGCCCTGATGTCCCAGGCTGTGTTTGGGGCTTATCACTGCCTTGCCCTTGTTTCTCCAGTTATTTGCCTATTCCATGCAAGCACCATGAGGATAGGAATTCAATCTTATTCATTTTTGAATGTCTAGCACATAGAAGGAGCTTAATAAATTTTTATTGAATGAATTATTATTATTTGAATTGAAATACCTTGGAATACCCTGTGTTTAGCTTAAAGAGGACTGGGACAGGGAAGTGCTAGGAAGAGAAAGATTGTAAACATAGAAATCACATCCCTCTGCCACTTACCTTCTATTTCCCTCAGAATAGCCTTGCACATACCATCTGACACACCCAGCTTGACACTGATCGCTTTAATGGCAACACCGATTTTATAACCATGTTTTGCACAGGTCTGGATATGGTTAAGAGTGAAATCTGAAAGAAGCAAGGAAAGAGGTCCATAACCCAAAAGGAATGCACCCTGTCCCATCCATTCTAGAAGCCTAACCCTTCCTGGATGTCGTGTAGCCCCACAGGGACTCGGGTTCAAATAAACAGGTTGTCAGCTCTGCTTATTACAGGCAGTTACTGGCACAGGGCAGAAACCTCAGATGAGATCGGCATCAGCCTTCCCTGTCAGTCCCTGCCCTAAATTTTGAGAATTTTTGCTGTCCTTCAAATAGGAGAAGTGCTCAGAGTCGTTCTCTATAAATTTGATTACTCTTTGTCTCCAAGGATAGATCCAGTGAGCACAGCGGCTGCGGCAATCTGCTCCCCTTCCCGGACTCACCTCCTCTAACCTTTACAGAGTGTAAAGAGCTAGTTAGTTGCTCAACTGAAGCAACGTACAGGAATTGCCTGATACAGGGTCTGACAAAGAGGCAGGGCTTAATATATAACTCATTTCCCTTATTGCCTTTTCATTTTTGGCCCATCTCCTACTTCTTCCCTCCCTAATTCTGCCCAAGGCATACTCCTCTCCTGGTCTCCCTGGAATCTCAGCTGTGATTTGTAAGCACTTTGAGGCCAATGCAGAGAGAGAAGAGAAACTTTGACTACTGTACAGTCTTGCAATGTTGGTGTAGATCAGTTTTTCCCAAAGCATATTCCTTGAAATACGTACCCCATGAGATAGATATTAGCAGGTATTACCAAAAGAGGGTTTCTGGGGTCAAAAAAGTGTGACAAATGCTGGATCAAAAAGGTGAAGTGGTTATTTTACTGCAGTGTGTTCTATGAAACTCCAAGAGTGGGATATGTTATACAGCATTTTTCCAACTTATTTGACCCTTGAGCCCTTTTTGTAGGAAGCAGTTTTAGGAACTATGAAAAGCACATTTGAAAACAGTGGTATAGAAGGTATCCTTGATTTTGGCAGAGCTGAGGATATACTGACATAAATATACATTTACACACCCTGTGTCCTCTTGCAGGTACACTGCTTATAATCACACCTTGGCTCTGTCTCTGTGAACTGTGTGACCTAGGGCAGTTCACTTAACCCTTCAAGCACCGTGTATAGGGAATGAACCTGGATTGGAGAGCAGGATCCACAACTTAGACTAATAGCTGATTACAACTGGAAAGACCTGGGTGGGAAATTATTTGATTTTACTCTTAGCAATTATCACTATTTTTTCTGTGTGGAGAATGGGTTGCGGGGTAGGAAGGGAACCTGGAGAGTAGTTGGGGGGCTATTGTTCTAACCTGGGGCCTGTTCCTTTAAGTGTGGGCTAGCAGGATTGGCATCAGCTCAAAGCTTGTTAGAAATGCAGAATCTCCGGTCTCACCTCAAACCTACTGAATCAGAATCTACCTCTTAACAAGACTCTCAGGTAATTTGTATGCACATTAAAGTTTGAGAAGCACTGACCTTGGGAGAGTCTAAGGCAGTAGCAGTAAAGATGGAGAGAAAATATGATTTGGAGATAGAGTTGATGGGACTTATTAATATATTGGAAGGAAAGATAAATAATCAATATTGACCCCAAGGGTTTTGACTTGAGCCACTGGTTGGATGATGGAACCATTTTTCAAGTGTGGAAGACTATGGAAAAGCAAAAGATCTCTTTGGGGTAGGTTAAGTTTGTGATTAGATATTTAGATTAAAATGGAGATATCAAGGAGGCAGTTGTATGTTAGCTCTCAGGTACAGGGAAGAGATCTAGGATGTATCTATAAATTGAGAGTTACATATTGTGGAAGGTAATTAAAGTCATGAGATTGATAAGATCTTCTAAGAGAAGGAAAAATCTGCAAATGAGACTGTGAAGGTGTAACTAGGGGGTCGAAGGAAAACTCGGACAACCTATGACTTTTGTGGCAGTTTGATATAGTTATGAATTCCAAAAATAGATATTGGATTATGCTTGTAAACCAGTCTGTTCATCTGGGCATAATTAAGTTATGATTAGGGCTTTGATTGGGCCACATCAGTAGGGCATTGAGCCCCTTCCCTTGGTGGGTGGGGAACCAAAGGTAAAAGACATGGCAAAGAACAGAGTTGGAGTTTTTGAGTTGGAGTTCTGATGTGGAGTATTGAGCTGGAGCCCCGGGAAGTAAGCACACAGAGGAGCTTGGTCGTGAGGAAGGAGGGAAGGCCCTGGGATAGAGATGAGCCATTCACCTGACAGTTCACAGCTGGCCTTGTGGAGAGAGGCAAAGCCTAGAGAGCCTCATAGCCTACAGCTGACCTTGTGGAGGAAACAGAGGAGCTGAGCCTGGAGAGAAACGCAGCCCCGGGAAGAGAAGAACCCAAGAAGGCTGAACCCTGGCAAACGTCGGCAGCTGTCTTGCTCCAACATGTGGCAACAGACTTTGGTGAGGGAAGAAACTTATGCTTTATGGCCTGGTAACTGTAAGCTTCTACCTCAAATAAATACCCTTTATAAGACCAACAGATTTCTGGTATTTTGCATCAGCACCCCTTTGGCCGACTAATACAACTCTTCCCCCACCAACTAATGTCAGCCTTTCTCCATCAACTCAGAGTTCATGTGTGCCCCGACAGGAAGCCGTGGTCCCTTGGGCAGTGTACCTGCTCTCTCCATGGCCTCTTTGTTCATAATGAGTGTGTATTCATAAATGCCCCCGAGCACGGCCTCTGTGATGTAATGGGTCCCAAAATCGCGGAAGAGATCTCTGTACTCCCCGTAGCTGTACTCCAGGGGCAGCTGCTTGACTCTCTGAAGGAACTCGTAATGGAGCATGAGGCCTCTGGATTTCAGCTTGTAATGCGCTACTTCAAGGTCAGAGCGCGCGTGCAGAAATGTGCTTTTCTAAATGAAATACCAACACGGGAAAACCAGACCTTTAAAATTAGGAATCTGGAACGAGAAGATGAACTTTACAAATACCATCCGATGTTCCTGGCCTGGGGTCATCACTCTTATGATTCCTTTAGGATACTTGAGGGAAGGTGGCCTCTTTGACACGCTTTCATTTCTCATAAATATTCCAATGTCCTTTTCAGCTTGGAGGAGCTTGCTCTTAACTCACCTCCATAAGTGAATAAGGAACGAGAGGGATAACTGGAAACAGTCAAAGCAGAGAGCAGCAGAAACTCATGAGGCTGCCCTGACGTGGTACCGCCAAGGAGCCACTCGTACAGGATTTGCTAATTCGCAAAAGCACACTCTTTGCTTATGTGGGTTTTTTTGTTTGTTTTGTTTTGTTTTGTTTAGGAGGTACTGGGGAATGAACCTGGGACCTCATACATGGGAAGCAGATGCTCAACCCCACTACACCCACTCCTCTGCTTATGCCTTTTAAACTCTCTACTCAAGAAAGAGTAAAAGTGGTGCTTTTGGAAGGATCGAAATTACACTGTATGGCAGGAGTTAGCAAACCACAGCCTACACACCAAATCTGGTGCCTGTTGTAAAGTTTTATTGGAATGCAGCCATGTGTCCATTCTTCTACACAGTGTCTAAGGCTGCTTTCAGACTGCAACGTAGGAGTTGAGTAGTTGCCACAGGGATGCTATGGCCCCGCAAAGCCTAAAACATCTACTGTCTTGTCCTTTACAGAAAAAGTTTGGTGACCCCTGGTGTTTGAGACGAACTGAAGGTGGCAATGCTAGTTGTGGTACAACCATCCAGGAGCTATTGCTATAACTGGAGCTGATAGGGTCCTACACAAGGGTAGAGGCAACGGCAAAGGATAAAGGGTGGGAAATATCTGTGTGGAACATTTGGCCCCAATCATAAGACTTTCAGCCAGTCTGACCTACCCCTTGGCTGGTAGCCGGTAAGGGCATGCCAGTTCTGGTTGTGACAATAACACAGGGCTACTTGCTTTGTTTCCTGCCTTGCTCTCATCCCATTCGAGCCAAGCCCCAATGAGCTTGACTCTCTTCCTTCTCCCTACCCTCCTACCCAAGCAGTCAATGGGTTCTCCGTTCACTAGTTTTTTTGAATATTTCAGGCCTTATCTCCTCTTGCTTGGGCTATTTCAAACATTTCCCCACTGATTTCCCCTTTCTCTAACTTGCCTTCAATACTCCTATCCAACCTAACTTCCTAGAACTCTAACAGTTTTATGATAATGCTCCTTTGGGTTTAAAACAAAACCTGTGGATGGTTTTCACTGCCTGCAGAATAAAATCAGCTTCCTTATTTTGAATATATGACCTTCACAATCTGTCCTCTAATACCCTCTATGGCTTCAACTTCTACAACCTTGAATTTTCCTCCCCATACTTTACTATTTTCTACTACCACTTCTCACTGTTTCCCCAACCCACCATCCTCTTTCATGATATAATTGGGCACATGCTGTTCCTTCTGCCTGAAACACTTTTCCCTCCCTTTTCTGCCCAACACAGACCTGCTTTTCTAAATCCCTGCTTAATTGTTGCTTCCTAACTGATGCTATCAGTGGATTCCTCTTCTCTAGGGTTGCACTGCATTTTGTGTACATTTTCTCTATAGCATATACCATGCTGCATTATAACTGATGTAAACAATATTAGGAATAAGTCATCTGCTCATATGTTTACCACTCCTACTAGACTGTGAGTTTGAAGGCAAGAATGATATATTTGTCTTTAGGTCCTAAGTCTCTTACATAGTGTCTAGCACAACACAAACACTCTGTCTGTTTGAATCAGGGAGGTGGGAAGGGAGAGAGCGAGGGAATGAGAAATGTAAGGAGTAAATGAATGGCACTCTTTGTTTGCTCTCCTAACCAGAAGGTAAGTTCCCTTTAGTTAGTCCTATCTTTCTTCACTGTATTTCAGCTTTGAGCACCTACTAAGTGCCATTCTGAGTTTAGAGAGGAAAGGAACAGCCTCTGCTTTCAAGGAGCTTACAGCCTAGAAGATGAGGGAAGATAAGCAAAGACAAACAGTTTAATTAATATTTAATATCCACTTTCTGCTGCTTGATATTTAGGTAGCAGAGACCTTTTTGAGGCCCTCATCATTTCTTTTATCTCATGTGAATCACTGTAGACTTTCAGTCTTATCCTCCTCCATATCCCCCTCAGATTAATTCTCAAGTACATCACACTCATGTTGAAACTCTCGGTGGCTAGAGAGTGAAATGCACCTTTGTCATCCTAGAATTCAAGGTTCCTCGAATGTACCCGTCACCTGCTTTTCCAGCATCGTATCCCATCACTTCCCACTCCAATTACTCTTCTTCTACCAAACTAAGGGGTCTGGCCTTTGCCTTGTAGGCAATAGGGAACAGATGATATGATTAGATTAGTATTGTAGAAACATTTCTCAGGCAGCAGAAGAAATTGAAGGGGGAAGTTGGGAGACAGGGAGACCCTGAGGAGGGCAAAGCAAGGGGTGAAAGTGCCTGGGCTAGTAAAGATGTAACAGGGGTTAGGTTAAAAAAAATATTGGAGAGTGATAACTGAAGGATTTGATGACCAACAGATGTGGAAATGAAGCAGCAGTGAGAGCCAAACGCGATTCTGAGATTCTTAGCTTGGAAACGTAGAAAGGAAAAAACACTATTGACACAGATAGAAAATTTAAGAGGAGGAACTTGCTTTGGAGGGTCAGCAAGGCCTTCCAGAGATGATGCTTAGATGGTGTAGAAGTTAAGAAAAAGGTCAGAATTAGTATACGGAGGCTTATGGCCCATCCCTGTAGAGGTGAGATGTGAGTAGAAAAGGTCACCCAGGGGTGATTGTAGAAGAAAAAGGAAAGAGAGCCACAAATGAAATAGTTTTAAAACACAGGTGGGGATATTAGAACCCAGGAAGAAAACTGAAAAAGAGCAGAAAGAAAGCAGGAGAAAAAGGAGAAGGATGGTGTGGTCAACCCCAACCAACAAATGCCACAAGACAGAGAAGAGGTCTTTGCTGGCATTCCGGAGAGGAATTTCAGCCAAATATTTGGGATGGCAGTCCAATTGTTATGGGTTGAATTGAGATATTTTGATCTGACAAAGGTATAGTCTTAAGCTTAGTGAAAAACAAAAGAAAAAGCTTATTAGAAAGTGAGAGAAATAATTATAGAAGACCATAGCGGCTTGGCCTCTCGAAAAAGTAAGTTAATGTAAGGCCCTGCTATTTTTTGTAAACAAACAAACCAAAAAAATTGCCTGACAAGAGAAATATAATCGATTGTTAGGATTGGTAGGAATGTGGACTGCAGACACATCTGTGGGAATGAAATTTCAAATGAATACATATAAATTTCAAAGCAACGAAAGCATACTTACAGTGTGAGAGAATCGTCTGATTCGCCTAATAAATTCTCTGCCTTTAGAACTTGCTGAGTCAAAGCCCAATTCAAATATTTCAGGTACTTTAAAACCAAAGCTGAAACTAGACATGCTGCTTGTTTTCGCTGTGACATTATGTTCAAAATCTGAGTATGATTCATATCCTATCAGTGCAAATTCATATTTGCCTTGGGTCTAGAGGAATAAAAAAGAAAACATTTTTTACTTCATTTGACTGATGTCAGTTCAGTACAAGCCAGACCGTTGTCCTCTTACTGTGAGCCAGGCTCTGGTCCAAGTGCTCTCTACACAGTACCTCAGGGCCGATTTGCGTCCCCTCCCCCAGGGCTCCTGATTTAACAGGAGAGGCAGACATATGCAGTACTGAGGGGTGGAAATGTGGAGACTGGTGCTTGTTTTGGAGTTCAACAGGCAGGGATGCAGGAGGACATTCTGAGCTGTGGGTCTGGCTTAGACAAAGGCATGGATGTGGGAAAGGGAGGTATGTGTCCCAGGAGCCATGAACGGTGACGTGCAGTTGAATCAGACGATGCCAGAGTGAGGAGAAAAATGGGCAAAGGACTTGAATAGGCATTTCTTCAAGGAAAATAAACAAATTGCCAATAAGCACAGGAAGTGATGCTCAACATCATTAGTCATCAGGGTAATGCAAACCTGAACCACGGTGAGAGTCCTCTTCACACCCACTAGAATGGCCATTGTTAAAAAAAAAAAATGGAAAAAGCAAGTGCTAGAAAGGATGTGGAGAAATATTTCTTGCCTTCTTGTCAGGGTTAGAGCTGTTTTAACATGGAAGGAAAATGGATCCTTCCTTGAAAGTAGAGGCTGTGGGGATGGCCCTGAGCGCTTGGTGGAGGGTGTATTTTGCCCTAGGTCATTTTTCTCTTTTTGGTCAATGAGTGCGTGTGGAGGGGGAAAGAGAGTGTAGGAAAGAAGAGGAGCAGGAAAAAGGTCGTGGCCTAACCTTTAGAACTACGGACTAGTAGAGGTAGACACCACCTCCTCATTTTACAGAAGGGGAAACCGAGGCTGCAGTGGAAAAGGAACTTAGCCTGAGGTAAAACTGTAATGGGTGGCAGAGCCAGGCCTAGGACACAAGAGTCTTGGCTCCACAACCTTCCCCTCACATCTCAAGCATGTGTGTTGTGCGGTAACCAAAGCTACACTGAACCCTGCTCTTTCTGAGACGTGAAGTTTGTATGTTAATCGTAATTCAGGCCGACATTGGTTTTATAGCTTAAAATACTTTGAACAAAGCCTGGTTCTAAAGGGCAAGGACTTGGTAATAGTAACAACAATAACAAGAGTGAACAGTTCCTGAGGACTCACCGTTAAACCAGATGCCTTGCTGAGCACTTACACACATTCTCTCACCCATGCTCACCCCGCAGGGTAGAACCTCCATGTCTCCCAGTCCATGGTAATAAGGAAACAGAAGCTTGGAGCATTTACATTTACGGAGTCGGTGTGACTCCAAATCATCAACAAGACTTCTATCCCCATGGCAGCAGTTATCAGTGCCATCACCGTCACTGCTGCTCCTACATATACACCCCACCCTCAGCACAGCGCCTTGAGGAAGGGATCGCCCACCGTGCCTAAGAAGACACTGAATCTCAAAGAGAAGAAGAGACGCAGCCGAAGTCACAGACCCAGCAGCCTGCAGGCCGGGCCTGGAATCCCGGTTAGCTGACTCCTCGTCCAGTGCTCCGTCCATGGCCCTGCAATTGCTTCCTGGCTGTCACTTACCCGGGGGGTGTAGCTTTCCACATTGTGTGGCTTCCTAAACCTCGTGTTCTGGATGAAATGGGGGGAGCATCCGCCAGCGTAATACCTATGATCTAGAACCGGGCCCTCCAAACGGTTTGTAAACAGATTTAACCTGTAGGGAAGGCACAGAGAGGTTTTCAGGTTGCATCATCTCTCTTGGCAGACCCTAATGAATGAAACCCAAACTCCTTGGCACGGTGTTCAAGACCCTTATATCTAGCCCCAAACCAGCTTCCCAGCTTCGTCTGTGCCACACCCAACCGTGACCACAGACCCCAGTCCCCAGCCATTTGGGCTGCATGCTCTTCCCCAAATCTGCTTTGCTCCTTCTTCTATGTACAAGTGCTGTTCCCTGCACCCAGAAGGCCCTTCCTACCACTCACTGTTTTATCTCCTATCTGTCTTTCAAGCCGGAGCCTTTGCTGTTGTGAGAAGTTGTGGGAAGGCTTCGCCGACCTCTCTCACACCTGAAACCTCCACCCCAGCTGGGTGAGAGGCCCTTACAGCGTGACGTGCTGGCCCCTCCACACACCGTTGTTCCTCACTATTCCAGGTTCCTCATGGGAGTGACATAGCAAAATCGTGGAAGGCGTGGACTCTGGAGCCAGAGTCCCACTCAGGAGCTGACTGTGCCTCAGTCTCCTCATCTCTAAAATGGGGAGTACAAAAATACCCACCTCATGGCATTGCTGTGAGGATTATATGTGTCAGTAGTTAAGTGCTTAAAACACTGTGTGGTGTGTGATAAATGTTTACAATATGACATTTGTCTGCCTTGCCCTCACTGGGTGTACTCTGTGAGGGTGGTGATCTTCTTCTTGATTTCTGTACAACTCCCAAAAAAAAAACACATTCAAAATAATTACTGCTCCCTGAAGGCCTGACTGGTGACAGACACTGTGTGTATGGGGGCGGGGTACCCCATGCATCACCTCATTTAATATCCTCGTGGACCCCGGCAGTAGGTATTTTTATTCCATTTTAGAGAGAAGGGAAATCCAGCCTCTACTTAATAATATTATAATAATTTATATAATGATAACACATAATGTTATTCTATATAAATATAGAATATAATAATAATTTACATATTCTCACTGTCTCCCACAGCAGCCCTCCATTCTTAACAGACTCTGACTCCTGAAAGTCTTTTGTTTATTGGTTGCAGCTCTGTCCCCTTTCAGCTTCCTTTTAACCTTGGTTCTGTTTCTAACCAGACTTGTCTCAGACTCTCTTTCCCATGACAGATTCTCATACATGATAATAATCTATATCAAAGTATTTTATTTAACAAATATAACATGGTGCTTACTGCGTGGAGACACCATCCTAATCAACTTTCACATATTAGCTTATTTAATCCTCCTAGCAACCTTATAAGGTAGATATTATTATTATCCCCATTTTACATATGAGGAAACAGAGGCACAGGGAGGGTAGCTGACTGACCCATGGCTTCACTGCTAGCAGCAATTGGTGGGTCCAGGGTTTATGCTCATCCCACCACACAAGCTGCCTCTCACTTATTAGTTTATTACGACCGTAATAAGTTTATTCGATCCTAACAGAACTTTGATGAAGGGTATTATTGCTTTTTTCTATAGGTGACAAGGGCAGAACCCCACGTAGATAAGAGCCTCATTCAAGGTCAGGGTCTCCTGGCTGCGAGCTGCTCCTTCTGACCCCTCTGGCAGGTTTCAGTGGGACTGTACTACTTGGCTTTGAACGTGTGCTCTGTCATCCTCAAGCTGTGGGACCCCTGGAAGCCCACTTAACTTTTCTGGACCACAGTTCCCTGATCTGAGAGGTAGGATTATAATAACTAGTTTTTCTGGTGGTCCTGAGAGGAGGCTCCCATGTGAAGAGCCTCTCTCTAATAACAACCTATAAGGATCAAGATTTGATTTTTATTTAGGAGATTGAATTCCATCCCGGGCCATGGCTCCCCTCCCCACCTTGCATCTCATAATCTGGATTCTTAATGCTCATGAGGGGAGGGTCTCACTCTTCTACCTGAAGGCTGTGATGCTGCAGAATTTGGAGGAAAGTAGGGTGGAGGTGGCAGGGCCAGAGGCAGAGGAGGTGACAACCTTCTGACCTTGGAAGAGTCACTTTGCTTCTCTGACTTCGCTGGAGGTTTGGACCAACTCAGAGATTCCCAGAAGCTTGAAACACAGTTTGCTTCCAAACCCCTCCTGGAAATCCATTCCTTTACTAACCATCTATGAGCCTTTCCTCTGAGCCAGGCCCTATGCTGGGGCCTACCTAGGGGTATAGAAATAGATAAAACCTACCTCACAAGTTGTTAATAGGATTCAAAAGATGATGCTTAGAGGGCACTTAACACAGTCACACAGCAGACATCAAAATAAATGTTCACCTCCAGCCCTTCTACAGCAGCACAACTGGTCTCCATGCACAGCTCTGCCTTCCTTCCTCTCTCCCCACTGCCCCACTCCCCATCCCTGCACCAGCTCTCCTTTGTGACCCTGTGGCCACCACAGGGCTCCTGGGGCTCATGAGAACTGTTCTCAGAGAGCATCCGGAAGCATCCACTCATACTACATTCTTTCTTTAGTACGGAAAGAGAAGAACTCTGTTTCTACCAGCTCCCTCCCTCACTATTCTCCAGAATTACTTTTTTTTTTTTTTTTAAGATTTATTTATTTATTTATTTATCCCCCCCTTGCTGCTTGTGCTGCTGTGTCCATTCGCTGTGTGTCTTCTCTGTGTCTGCTTATCTCCCCCTTGCTGTGAGGTCTTGCCGCCTCAGCCCACGGCACCGCGCGAGCCGGCCTGCCCTCACAAGGAGGTGCCGGGAAGCGAACCCGGGGCCTCTCATATGGTAAACGGGTGCTCTATCCATTGCGCCACACCCGCTTCCTGCCATGAGGTTGCTGCATCAGCCCACCGCACCGCTCAGGCCGGCGTGCCCTCACAAGGAGGCACCGGGAAGCGAACCTGGGGCCTCCCGCATGGTAAACGGGGGCTCTATCGGTTGAGCCACACCCACTTCCCTCCAGAATTACTTTTAACATTATGCCTTCCCCTCTATACAGCAGAAAGACAGTAACTTACCCACTGGCCAGAGTACCAATTGCCCAGTATTGTTCCACTTCATGCAGACATTTTTTATAAATTCTTTTACAGTTTGCTTCATCTGACTGGTCTCCACAGTCATTGTCCCCATTGCAAAGAAGTCTGCGGTTAACGCACCTCCCTGGGACAGACAAAGGGTATTACCCAGGGTCATGTGGCTGAAAAAGAGGGGCACTAACCTGGCATGAGCACCTCCTAAGTGCCGGGCACTTTGCTGGGCCTTCAGTGCTTTGTCTTGGTTAGTGCTCGTGTATCAGGGAGGTTGCTAAGGGCATCAACAGCTTATTCCTCTAATCCCACTTCCCACCAAAAGAGGCTGTCCTTGTATTTCTGAAAACACTTTGTAGGGATACTACTTGGAATGTTTTGGTAAAGGGAAGGGGTGGGGAGAGAGAAAGTGCTTGATAGCAGGGGAAGAAGTTGCCAGAGAAGAGGGAGGTCTGAACTTCTCTCCATGAGGCTGGGGAGAGAGGTGGTTTTGGTGGGTTCTGCAAGTAGTGACCAGCTGTGTGAACTTTCATGTGTTTCCTACAACCCCTGCCTCAAAGGACTCATCTGCAAAATAGAGAATCATCATCCCTAGCCCTTAGGGTTGTTGGGACTTTAAATGAGTAAATAGAAGAGTACCGACTCGTGGTAGGTCCTGTGTCAGGGTTATCATCACTACTGTTAGTGTTTTCATGGGCCAAGTTCATAATGCTTGCAAATATTTGCAGCAGGCTTGGAAACTATAACCGTCTAATCAAATTTTTTTCAACTAAACCACAATACCTTCAACACTATGACATTTGGATTGTGAAAAATTATTTGCTTTGCTTTTGCTTCCTTTAAACTCTATTTCCCACCCCCCACCCCCACACCAGTGATTTGACTTCTTTTCTTATGTGTATCTTCTTGGGAGGTAAAAACAGGTCACCCTGTTTCCTTAGATGTGTCTGGTCACTATTAACTAATGCTTTTGGGATGTTAAAGGCAGAAGAATAACAATCTGGTCTTAAAATGTTTCTTACAATGCATTTAAACTAAAGCCTGCTCAAATAACCATTATGACTTTGGTCAGAACCATGGAACACTGGCCATAATGAGTCCATAGACACACTGTAAAAGAGTCTTTCAGATTTATTGGATTGAGTTTTGTATCTGCAATAAGCCCTAGAAATTGCTCTAAGGATCCCTAATTCTTTCTTGAAAGATCCCGAAGCAGTCCACACGGGTACAGTGAATCTAGAGAGTTGCAACTGCCATCTAGATAATTTGGGCCCAAATACCCTTATTTTTGTTAAACTTGGAGAAATAGAAAGGCACATGTTTACTTGAATTTGGAAGATGAATGAATTGAAATGACAAGTGTTTACTTTGTTTTACCAGCTGATGATTATTTGTGCCCTTTCTTCCTTTAATCAAGCATCTTTACTATTATGTGCTAGGGGCCACATGTGACTTCTTGGTGTGGAAATGCGAACTCTTCAAAGATTTTTCAGGGACAAATGATGCTCACCGCCCTACTTAACTGTCTGAGGTTTTGTCCACGTTGTACTCAGCTAGCAGAGCTCTGAAAAGAGAAACGTGGGTGTAGGGATCCCTATTGATGAAGTTTAGAGCACAGTAGCTCTGGGTAGGAGGGACACTTCTGTCTAAGCACCTTTCTGATCTTCTTCAGGTCAGAAGCACTGGGGTAAGGAAGGGAAGCAGAAGGAGGGAGGAGAGCAGGTGCCCCCGAGTTTCCAATGTTGGGTCATTGTCAAAAGAAAGATTAAATTGTCATGTCAAAAAAGCATGCTATCAGCTTCTTATTGTGTAAAATGTACTGCCCTGTATGATCTGCAACAGTGTAAAAAAATCACAATTGTTTCATCAAGATGAAGGAAAAGCAGAGGAAGTCTATTATAGTAAACAGAAAAATGCACCCCAAAGATATCCACACCCCAACGCCCAGAACCCAGGAAAATGTCACATGGCAAAAGGGACATGCCAATATCATTAAGGTAAGGATATTGAGATGAGGAGTTACCCCGGATTATCCAGGAGGACCCAGTGTAGTCCACAAGGGTCCTTATAAGGGAAGGAGAGAGGTGGGAGAGTCAGGCAGGGAAGGAGTTGGGAGGATGTGGGGTCATGAACCAAGGAATGTGGGCAGCCTCTAGATGCTGGAAAAGGCAAGGGAGTGAGTCTCTCCTAGATCCTCCAGAAGGAGCTCAGCCCTGCTGACACCACGGTGTTAGCACTGTAAAACTGACTTTGGACCTCTGATCCCCAAAACTGTAAGATAATAATCTTTCATTGTTTTAAGCTACTGAGTTAGTGGTAATTTGTTATAGCAGCAGTAAGTAACACATCCACGCTCATCATTTTATCTTGAGGCCCACTATTGCTGCCTCCAGGTTAGCTGGTCAGACCATGTCTGTGCCTTAACTCTTCTGGCTTCCATTATCCCTTCCCTAGAAGACTATAGCAAACGTGAAAGAGAATTGCCCAGCTCCACCTGATAGCACCTGGAGAAAGAGCAGGGCAGGAATGCCTTGACCTGGAAGTCTGAAGTCTGGTTTGAGCCGTGGGAAAGTCACTTAACCTCTCTGGTTCTCAAATGAATGGGCCAGTGTATTTCATCTACAAGTCTTTGACTAACTACCTACAAGGAGCTTTCAATATCCATTATGCCATTGATGTTTATAACAAACTTGTAAACATTAACATCACCTCCAATTTTCTGTTTCAAGAACCAAAATGCAGAAAGGTTAAGTGACTTCCCCTAGATCAAGAAGTCAAAATAAGACATGACCCAGGAGTTCTGATTCTAGCACACATAATTTTCATTTCCTTTATGTCAGTGAATTCAACCTGAATTCCCAAATTTCGAGAGTTACAGCTTTCTACTTAATGTATAATCTTGAGCAGTCAATTTCCTAATTCATAAAATAGGAATAAAGATAACATCTGCTTTCTAGGGTCGTTTCCATGAAATAGTTCATTTAAAAGGAGGTCAGAGGTTTGAGAGCAAGGAGGCCTCCTGGCCTATCCCATGATCCTGAACTTGTGCACTAAGCAATGGCCAGTCCCTCCATCCTCAGGTGCCATTGCCTCATTTGAAAGCTTTCCCCTCCCACTCCTGCATCCATTCATACCTGTCTGTGCACATACAAAGCCTTCACATTGCACTTGACTTCTGCATGGTCTGTTGGTGACACAGTCTTCTACTTCCTTGTCAGAGAAGTCGCATGGTTCCCCGTAGAACTGAGAGGGCTGGAGCAAGTAAGCATGTCTATACTGTAGCAGAGAGAAGCAAGGTGAACCAAGGGCAGAACCAACTGTGGGAGCTGAGGAATACGATATACAAATGGTCCCTTGGCCAGGACTTGGGCTCGGGGCAGAGCATCCAAAGGTCTGCTCGGAATCAAAAGTTAGTAGGTGGATTTGTGTAGTCAATTCAATAATAAAGCAATCTCTCAGCTTGATTATGACCATGGATTGAATCAAATATCTCATTTACTCCTTGAGGCTGTCAGTATATTATAAATGAAAAAGCATGTGCTTTGGAGGCACAGCTGACTCTGACATTTCGTAGTTACATGGTGTTGGGCAAGTTACTTAATGTTTTTTTGTCGTCCCCCCGCCCCATGGTTCCCTCGTCTGTTTGCGCGTTGATTTTGCTCGTTGTCTGCTCATTGTTTTTGTTTGATATCTGCTTGTTGTCTTCCTCAGAAGGCACCAGGAACTGAACCCAGGACCTCCCATGTGGGAGGCAAGTGCTCAACTGGTTGAGCCACATCTGTTCTCCTCTTAACCATTTTGAATCTCAATTTACTCATCTGTAAAATAGGGATAATGAATGACCTAAATGTATAGATTAAAAGAGATCTATACATATAGAAAGAACTCTGCATGTATATTTGGTGTATAATAGGCACTAAATTTCTTTTATTTCCTTTCCTTTTTTTTTTTTTTTAGGGAAGCAAATAAAGAGTTTATTGAGAAATGAGAAAAAGGGAGGGTACACACTCAAAATTTGAGTGCGGGTGTGCTACGGGGTGAGATGTGCCTCATTTTCCTTTTTTATTATTAAGGATTTTTAGTAGTCAATATTGTTATATCCCTACCTTCTGGATTATTTATATTAAAAATATTGATTGTGCTGTGCACTGCCACCCAATGTTGAAAGAGGTAGGTGCTATTTTTGTTTGTTTGTTTCTAATGATAACCATGCCCTCTGACTTGTCCTGAAGGAAATCACAGATGGTGATGGTGGTGGTGGCCACGGCGGCACTGGATACCAGGCAGTCACAGCATAAACTAATCTGGTGTTCTCGCTAATTTTGCCACTTTACTGCTAAATTCTGAATGGTTAAAAGGTCTGTTTAGACACATTGTGCAAAGCTTTTACCAAGAAAAAGTGCTTCATGACTGAAGAATACCTTCATGCAAGGTCAATTATTTGGGTTATTTTGACATTTATTAACTATGCTAGAGAAAATTAAAAAAGGAAAAAAAAAAAAGCATTTGCAAAGTGATCACTCTATGCCTTGCGTGTTTGCGTCAAAGACCCACTTAGGGCAAGTTGCCACCTGACAGTAGTGGTGTGTGCTGGGAATGGGACACTGTTACACTTGTAAATCCCTTTCTGTTTTGCTGCCTAAATCTCAGTGTATAGTTTTGCTAATAGATAATTGCTCTTTTACTAAGAGATAATCTCTGCCTATAGAAATGTATTTTGAAAACACTTATTTTACACAGCGGTTTGTATCCATTAAAGCTAACCTTTTTATCAGCAAAGCACTATTGTTTAGATATTAAAAGACAAAACAAAAACAGAGACAGAATGCCATGGTAGGAGACATACAGAGTACTTTGTAAGCTCACAGAGGAATCCCCAATGCAAACCTAGGAGATGGTGGATGACTTCGGAAAGAAATGACATCTAAGCCGACATCCAAAGGACAAATAAAAATGTTAGGCAAAAATAGAAAAGCTGGCATGGGGAGCATAAAAAAGAGCAATCTGGGTGGAGAAAATTGCTGTGCCAAAGCTAAGAGACTAGAGAGAAAGTGTCTTGTTCAAGCAAACAGATTTATCATAGCTGAGAGAAGAGTGCAAGAGGAAGAATGGCAAGAGCTGGAGAGAGACATAGTCGAGGACAGGTAATGCAGGCACCTCCAGGACTTCCTGGGGTCAAATATAGTGTTTTATCCTGCGGCAATGAGAAGCCAAAGGATTCTAAGCAGGGGAAGGAAGTGATCAGATTTGGATGGTTTCTAGATTTTGGTGCACAAAATGGACAAGCAGTATCCCCTTTTGCAGAATGACACATTTACAAGGCACACTTATTACTGGTATGCATCTGAACATGTGGCTTTGGAAATCCAAAAACATAACTATAGATAACCATTCACCCATGCTCCTTTGAACTTCCAGAAGGTGTTTCTTCTTAGAGGACAGAGCCTGGCAGGATAGGCATAAGGGGTGCAAAGAAGACTTCTAGAAGGCTGGAAGACTAGCCCCAGACCTCCAAGACAAAATGGGTTTGGGGTGTGTGAAATGATGGAGGAAGAACATCTCCTACCCCAGATTGAAAGGTTCTACTAAACCCGCAGCCAGGGCCCCTGCAGTTAGCAATGATGTCCAGCTCGGGAAAGTCTGTAGCAAATTCCCAGTGAGGAGCTATGGCTGGCAGCCTGGCTGGCTGGCTGGCTCATGCTGTCTTCCTGGTTTATGGTGCAGATGAAGCAATTATCCAGATAATTGGATCAATGTTGATTACTTCAGCAATAAAGCCTACTTTGGGAACCGAATGGTCCTCCTTGGCTCTCCACATTGATCCAATTAATTGTGTAATTGTCCTGGGCCTACTTCCACTGCCTCTTTAGAGTCCTTGCCCATGGCTGGTTTGGTTTCCCAAGAATCTGGGGAAATGGCTACCATTTTCTTTTATCTGATCCAGCTGATGTTCTCAGATCTGGGATGTTGAGTTCACCCACATATGACAAGGGAAAAATACTGCAGATCCTGCATGTTTTTATTGGTAGAACACTAGAGAAGAAGCCAGGAGCCTGAGTTCAAGGCCTGAATTTGATACTATGTGAACCCCAGAAACCACTTACCTACTCTGTGTCTCAGTTTACCCATTTGCCTAACAGAAAGGGTAACAACTATCTTCCTTCCTTACACAGATGTCATAAAAATATGAGATCAAACAATACATACTTATGGGGCACATACTATGTGTCAGAAATTGGCCTATACACTGAAGATATAGAATGAAATAATCCTTCAAGTGCTTACCATTTAGTGGAAAGGTAAATAGTAAACAGTACAGTAAGATGGATGTCGGAATGCAGGGGAGTAAAGTTTCAAAATATTAGTAGGAGTTAGCCAGGGAAGGAAGTAAGGGGGGGCCACCTCTGCCTGACAAAGCATCAGGTATAAAGGCACTGGGGTGACAGAGAGTGAAATTGTCAGAAAAATGCAAATGCTCATTGTGGCTGAAGAGGGTGGGTATTTTATGGAGCTGTACGTCAGGTCTGGGTCATCGGGCCCTTGAATATCTCGAATCTGGACTCGATCGTAAGGGCCATGGGTTAACTGAATGGTTTCAAGCTGGGAAAAGACAGGTCCGATTTGCATTTTTGATACACCCCATCCCCATTGCAGCATGAAGGATAGACTGAAAGAGCAAGGTCAGAGGCAAGGAGCCTAATGAGGAAGCTGCTAGAATGAGCATGGAAAAAAGAACCAAAGGATTTATTAATGAAATCAACCCACGTGCAGTGCTATGCAGGCACTGTCGGTGCTATGCAAGACTGCCTCAGTCTTGCTGAAGACTGGGGCTCTGAGAAGCTTAGGGCACCCTCAAGGCCTGAGCACTTACCCTTTTCTTCTGACAGGGATCACATGCGGTCCAGGAGGACCAGCTGGACAGTTCACAGTCAATAGGCATTGCGGCGACATCCACACTCCGCGCCTGTCTGCTCTTGGCAAGGCTCTCGTTGACAGCATTTGACTCAAGGGAATGTGTCCTTTCACCTCTAAAAAGGTATTTTAAGGGAAAAGAATCGTATGAGAAGGGAATTAAGTATATAGCCTCCAACCATCTTGCTGTCCACTGGACAAATACATATTTGCTCACCTGGGCAAGACTATTAGCTCCTCATTCAAGTGTAGGTTAATTTGTCCAACAAATATTTATCGAACATGCAGTAAATGCCTAACACTATGGCTGCTGTGGTGACAAGAGTATTAAACGTGGATCAGAAAAGAGTCCATTAGCAGCTGGATAATCTTGGTCTGGTTTTTCAACCTCTATGAACTTCAATGTTCTCCCCTGTATAATGGGGATAACCATACTATCTCATAAAGACATTTCTAGGATTAAATTAACTAGCATAAGTAAAAGCACTTTATAAACTCTAAATTGCTCTAGATATGTAGGGAATATAACCACAGCTAGTTGTACGATCGTAGGCAATTCACGCACCAACTCTGGTGCTCTGTTTTATCCCCTGGAAAATGAAAGGTTTGGACCAGATAATCTTTATGAAGCCTTCTCATATTAAAAGTCCGTGAAACATTTCCTAAGAACAACTGTTTTCAGGGGACTGTGCTACAGGGGATACAGAGAAATATGAGATGCAGTTTCTGCCTTCTGGAAGTTACAGTTTGTCTTAGAGTAGGACAAGAGAAACAAGTCTCAAGTTTTAGCTTTATGGGACTTTTTACTCAATCAGCAAGGTTTTTAAGCTTTCAGGCTCCATGGCCAGATTTGGGCTTTAGGTCCTTCTGGCTGCTGTGTGGAAGCTGGTGGAAGTGGTGAGAGCCTGGAGGTAGGGAAAGCTCATACAGTAGTAACATTTTGTGATGTGAGCCTGAACTAAGGCAGTGGCCAGGGGAGAGAGGATGGGAGGTCAGACTTAGGAGACATTTCTCAGGTGGAATTGATAGAAAGTAATGAGTAATGGGGGGTTTGTTAGAGGAGAGGAAGGAATTTAGGTTATGCCAGTGACCAGTTTGAGTGCATGGGTGGATGGGGACACAGAAGGAAAGAAGGAGGTTCGCTGGGGAAGAGGCAAGTTTCAGTTGGGATATGCTGAGTTCCCAGTGTCCACAGAACATCTATGCAGAGTCATTCAGCAGGTAGTTGCATGTATGGATTTGGAAGTCAGGAGAGAGGTTTTAACTGGAGATACATGAGAAGCTATGGGAGAGGGTAAGATTGTTCTTGAGAAGAGAAGCAGGGTGAGAATAAGCTCTTGGAGTACATCAGCTTTGCCAGCATACCAGGAGAGGCTTTAGAGGTGAGTGGGGGTTGGGTGAAGCCTGGCATGGGGGAGGGCAGACGGTGTCACATCTGCACAGCAGTCAAACAACAGGAGACCTGAAACATGTTTAGAAGATAAGGCAATGCTTCGGGTTGAGTTCCTGACACATAGTGAAACGTTCAGTAAAAAATAGCAAATGAAATGAGCATGTTATTAAATCTATCTTGGTTTCTAGTTTCCCTGTCTATAATATGATAGGTATAAGATGATTTTTATTTTTATTTCCAACTGAAAAAACATCCGATTCTGCAAGATTCTTTGTAATTTGTGTTCATTTTCAAGCCAAGAAAGAAAAGACAAAGACAAATAAGATTTGCTGAGCACCGATGTTGTATCAAGTACAGTGCTCGGTGTCTTCCCTATGCCATCTCATCTGATTTGATCCTCACAGCAATGCTTGAAGGCAGCTGTGGAGCACTGCGGCCATGACCAAGAGAGGCGAGAGACTTGTCCATTGCCATGCTGCTGGTATGCGGTGCTGTAGGGTCTGAGCCGAGGTCCGTGTGACTCCAGAGCCTGTGCTTTGTCCATCGCCCCATGCTGCCTGGAAGGGAACTGGGCCAGCATCAACTCGACCAATCCCCCCAGGTCTCTATGTGAGACCGACTTCATCCCTGTATCCAAAATTGAGTCATTAGGGAGAGCATCACATAGTTTTCACCATCTCGAGTACACAGTATGTCACTCCAGACAAGGTCATTAACAATACATTCTCACTTGGAAAAAGTCCTAAAAAGCAGATAATATTAACTACAGTGAAATCCATCTCCATGACCACCCCAGAGATCAGCAAAAATCAATTGCCTAGTAAAGTTGGATCTTTAACTAAAGGTCAGAGACTACAGGAAACCACAGGTGGATACTTTAAAATGGTTACTTGAGGCAGGAGACTGCACACCAGCAGGGGCTTCAGAATGTGCTCTCATCTACTAATTTGCCCAGGTTTGACAAAACAATATTGCCTGTGATTTGGCTTCTCCTAAGTATGTATTTGACAGCTCTGCAGGATTCTCTCTTCCTACTTCAACTACAAAACAGTTACATGTGTTTTTAGCAACTATCAATCCAACTCAGGGGCCACAGTTGAGACTGAGTGGGTAAGTAATGCAGATGCGCTTCTTAAGAGTCACAATTGTTTTCCTTTCTGAGATTTGAAAGCCAGTTAATGGGCAAGATGATCGCTTTTAGAAAGAACTTGGTAAGAAGTAGTTATAACCACCCAATCTCTCATTTTTGCACCCAATTCTCATTATGGAGGTGGCAATATAATGAAGTAATCAGCTGAATAATTAGTATGTTTGTAAATTACGTTGGATAAGATGTGCATGGTTTATTAGTACTACAAAATGCAAATCTGAAAGGCTAGCATTAAATCGCATTTTTAATTCCTCTGTATGGCATGGAGCCACATAAAGTATAGGTTAAATCAAGGCCTCTGTGCATCATTCCAACACATGCCTTTCACTCCTAGAAATTCCTATAGGAACAAACCAGATGGGCATTTGGACTGATCGACTTGACTTCCATCATTCAAAATCGTCTGTATGTTTTTAATTTTGAAAAATTAAACACTCACAGAGAAGTATAGAAAATAAAATAGCAAACACTCATGTACTCACAACCCAGAATTGTTAATATTTCATCATATTTTCTTCATCTTTTTTAAAAATAAAAAATAATTATAATTGTGACCTCTTCATTTTATACCAGTCACAGTTCCATTTTCCTCCCCTCCACTTCAAAGAAAACGATTGTCATGAATTTGGTGTGTATCCTTTCAGTGTCTTTTAAAAATAGTTTTACATTTATTGATGTATACACACATACAGTATTGCTTTGTGTGTGCTTACTCATATTGTTCAAATTATGCTACAATTTGCTTTTGCAAATCAGCATTGTATTTCTGAGGCCTATGCATATTGATATATAAAGAGATATAGCTCATTTCTTTTACCTGAATGTTCTATCATAGGAAATACATTACATTTAATTGAATCTTTCCCCACCCCCCCTAATGTTTTGCAATTGCAAATAATCTTACAATAAACACCCTCTATGAGTCCTTAGAACATGTGCTCCTTACTGAAGGGCTAGCAAGGATGCACCTTTCTTTGGGGTGCAAGAAATGCTATTGCCAGCATTAGGGCATTTTTCACTGGGTCCACATTTCCCACTCTCCTAACAGGCATCTTTGATCAAAACAAGGATGGATACGTCTAGTACAGCAGGATCAGGCCAGCAGTAAATTGCGAGCCACCGGCTTATATAGATGGGGTGTGCCAATACATTGTGGCTTTCTGTAGAAATGCCCTGACACAACAACTTTCTTGTCACACACAATTTGTTAGGCAGCTGCATCCCTTTTGCAAATAGCATCCTTCCTCTTTGCTAGAAGGGGTAGCTTCTGGGTGGCAGGTTTTCAATTTCTCTTCTTTCTACCGTTTGCTGTTATAGACAGGAAATTTAAAGCAACATCTCAAGGTAACAAATGTGTGGCCCAGAGATAGAGAAATGGCCTGAGAATCCAGCAAGTCAGATACACAATGCAGATAGAGAGGGGATAATGCATTAGTGTGAGGTAGAGAGATGCAGGGAGAATATAGGGGTTCTGGGACCAGAGAAAAAATAAAGCTGGATTTGAATCCATATTCTGCCACTTACTGTGACAGTCATATTATCTCTCTGAACCTCAGTGTACCTGTGTAAATTCTCTGTAAAACTGGGAATAATGGTATTTACCTCAAATAGCTGTGAGGATTAGCAGTAATGTATCTAAGTGCCTAGCACAGAGTGACTCACCAATAAATGATAGCTTTTATGATAATGTGCTGATTATTTTCATCTGACTTGATTACAAGAGTAAGTAAAAACTAAAACCTGTCTTAGCTAATACGAAGGATGTCTCAGCAATTTTCAGAAATTCATGAACGGAGTTCAAATGCACTCTGTGGTTTGAATCCAGAGCACCAAACCTGGAGTCAGGTGAGGGTTTGAGTCTCGGTCTTGGTAAACGGGAGTGAACCTCTTCCCCTCACTGAGCATGATTGCTCTTCTACATAGAATTAGAGATAATGCCCACCCCCTGACCTTGCTGTGAGGATTAAACAAGGTTTCCCGGCCTGCACTCCACCCACCCACTCACACCTCCACTCCCAACCAAAGAGATTCTTAGAGACAAATTATCCCAACCTAAGGACAGTTTTTCTATTTTCCTAACATAAATCTGATCATTTTGTTGCTCCTTTGCTTAAATCTCTTCACTGGGACCCCCTTGCCTACGTGGGTTCAAGCCCCTCAGCTGGCTCGCTAGCACCCACCAACCATGACTTGACTCCTGCTTACTCCTGCACTGGCTCAGCCCTGTCGTTCCTCACCTTGGCCTGCGCTCAAGGCCTCCCGAAGTACGCGCAAAAGCTCCAGGAACAAGCCAGGATCTTTCCCACAGCCACGCTTTCACCTGAGCTGCTGCTTCTGCTCGAAACACCTAGCTCAGCCATTTGGCAAACACCTGCTCATGTGTAAAGACTCGGCTCAAACACCGTCTCCTCTAGAATCCTTTTCAGACCTCACAGCCAGAGAAGCCAATCCCTCCCCCTTGTTTCTTCCCTGCCCCTGTGCCATTCACATGTTGGCTTTCTCCATGAGAACATGAGCTCCTTGGGTCTGATTTATATCTGTATCCTCAGAGCCCAACAAGGAACCTTGCATGGGAATACAATGCCATATGGGATTCTATGGTTCCCTTACACCCTCCACGTAAATTTCTTTGGCTTCCGAATGCCTCTCTGTGAACACACAGCACACACAAAGAAGATATTAGAGGCTTAGTTATTCTCAAGGTCAAGTTGGGATTGTGATAATCTTAATAGCTATTACTTATTGAGTGCCTGATGAGTAGTGAATATTCATAGCCCTGGTTCCAGGGGGTGGTGCCCAATGGGGACTGAGCTGAGACCACAGGGTATGTCCTATGTTACTAGGTACTAAGTGGTACTAAGTACCTAGTATGAAGGTACTAAGTGAGAAGGTTGTGCTCAGAGAGCATTTATGGACTGAATAAACTGAGTGGCACTAACATTTCCTTTTACCATAGGAGAACTCACAAGGAAACCCAGAAACCTTGGGGGCTTCAACATCCCATAATAGGGGCATCTCATGCACCAGGAGGGTCTCCAAATTGCCAAGTCACTAGTGCTGTTTTCATTGGAGTCCAAGTTTGAGTTTTTACTCTGACATTTTCTCTAGTCTTTTTTGCCCCCTATTAACAGATACAAAAAGATATGGTGAAATAAATCAGTTAACATTTAACTGCTCAGAACATCTGGAATGTGTGTGTGGGGGTGGGGAGAATCCGGGACTCTAAAAATTGGGGTTGATGAGCAGGTAGAGTGGGCCACTCACATATCAATTTATCATTGATATGACTTCATTCTTCTTCTCCACATATAACAAACCATCTTTTGCATAAAGAATCACACTGAGGCTTTGTTCAGAATACAGAACAAGCGTCCTATTCTTCTCAGCCTGACAAAATACATTTAAACATGTCAGTTTCTTATGGGAACTTTTGTTGAAGTCAGCCACTTGGTTCCATAATATTTGAAGAGTTGTTGATATTATTTTATTAGATGCATGCAAATTGCTTCAAGAGATGTTCCTTATTCAAAAGACACGTGACAAAAAGACGGCCAGCATTATGTGGCATAATATTTCCTGTCACATTATTGATCAGGGAATCATTTGTAACTGTCACTCACCTGGAGCCAGGCAAACTGAGACAACCCAGGGCAGCACAGAGAAGAAAGGGCTCTGCTGGTGACCGCCAAGCCCACATCCTGGAAGGCTTCATCTTCAGTCTGTGACCGGAGATCTGGCTGCAGGTCTAGATCCGTCAAAGGCCTACTCAGTGAATGCCACTGTCAGCTTCTGCCCCCTCAGAGCAAACAGCTCACGAAAGTAAACAGAAAGCACCCAGTGACTGGAAATTCCTTAGACTTTGCACAGATGGAAAATTTACCTGTGACTCTGGAAGCCAGTGAGAACGATGCAGAACTCTGTAGCCACTTGGTTTTTGTTCATTTCATAACAGACTTTGGGGGAAGCAGCCCAGAGGACAGACTGTCCGTGAAGTAATAAGAGGTGTGAGCTCTGGATCCAGCCTGCCTGGGTTCACAGCCTTTCTCTGCCACTTACTAGCTTTGGAACCTTGGGTAAAGGTACTTTACCTCTGTGCCTCAGTTTCCTCATCTGCAGAATAGTCAGAGTTAAATAAGTCAGTATAGGTAAAGTACTTAGAGCAGTCACAGGTTGAGCATGCAGACACGTGAGCTCTTATTACTTAGCAGAATGCAGGGTTTGGAGGCAGGCAGGCCTAGGTGTGAATTCAGTTTTGCCTCTTTCTAGCTATATGATTTTAAGCAAGACAGCAAACGACTGCAGAGCTCTGGAGCCCATCTTCCTGAGTTAAAATTCTTCTCTATAATTCACCAGCTGTGTGACCTGGGGCAAATTACTAACCCTCTCTGGGCCCAAGTTTGAAGAGTGCTGGCCCTACTATGTGTTCCCTCTGTAAGTGAGATGCTCTCAAGGGTTCTCTCTGGTTTTAGTTTCTCAAATGTAAAATTAGAAGGCCTATCACTCTAAGAAAATAATTACCCAACTATGTGTCCTTGTTATTATATAATATATTATTATTTAGAGGGAAATATAACTTCCCTGCCCTTGTTTGGAGGTGACATATAGACTACTGGTATATGTAATTTAACAATTGTGTCTCATATTGCTAACAACCCTAAGGAACCACAAGTGGTTGTAGCACCTGAAAGGAGCTCAGTACATACTTTTGTTCTCCACCTCTCACCTGTCCCACCTCCAAGGTCAGAGGAGACCCACTGCCTTTCCTTTAGGTTGCTTACAGCAAAGGCACATGTCAGTCATGTACAGTGAGTCAAACTTGTTTTATTTGAGCCCCAAAGGGTGCTTCACTGCCATCCTTTTATTGTTCTGAATAGTTTACAGATTTCTCTGTTGGTGCAACGTGGGCTTACTGCTAAACTGGATGAAACGAAAATGTCACCCTAAGGCTCTCTTAAAATGGCATAAATAATAGTCACCTCAATCCCTCTAGAAATGATGACCAGAGGTAGGAGAGGCGCTTTCACATTTTCATTCCCAGTGTGGACATAGAGCGTCTCAGCTCTGATTCCTAACACGGAGGCTATACCTGCCCTGCCTATGGTGAGCCTGCAGGAGTCTGTTGTGAAAGCAGCCCTGTGCAAACACTAAGGCAATATGCAAATGACAGAGGCTCCCAAACTGACCTTCCTGAAAACCATCATGACTCCCCAGAATCAACACAGCAAAGTCTAAACTCCACTAAGCTGGCATTTAGAAAGCCCATCTGCAATCCACGGAGAGCTGGATAAACATGGTGGAGGACCGTCCTGTTGCTCTTGATATTGCAGGGTTAGTTGAGGGACCTTGGAGGGGAGGGGCCGCCGGCAACTTGAGGGTGGGCTAGTAGAAAGAAGAGACAGGACTTGATTTTCTTTAAACAAGTTACCTAATTTCTCTAAGACTTCATTTCCTTTTCTGTAAAATGAGTATAATAGTTGCTTAGCGCCTATTTTATAAGGTTGTTTTAAGGTTTGAATGACACAAGCTGGGTACTCTTAAATGCTTCCCCTTCCTGCCATGTCTGCCTGAGCAGCTGGGCTGCGGGTTGGAAATGCAAATAAGGGAGGGGTGGAAAGAAAGGTCTCAGAGAGCAGTTGTCCCTCATATTAATTGTGCCCAAAACATAGAACACAATCTCTGCTGTCAGACCATACTGTTGACCTTCCAGTTATCATTCATCCATGCACAAGACACCATCTCACCATCGTCCCAAAGGATGCAGTTGACCTGAACTTTGACACGAATAATGGTGGTGGTTAATTATTTGTAAACAAGCAGAAAATTGTGTTTCAAGAAAGATCTAGGTCCTCTTTCATGTCTGCTCGCATTCAAGAGAAGGCCACATCGTACTAGTTAGGGCTCCCCTTCTACCTCCTGACTTACTCAAGGAGGAACATAACTGTTTTAGAGAAGGCAGTTACATGAATGAACCATGTGCTCTCACACTTCCAGATTTTTGTACATGCTGTTTCCTCTGCTTAGAATATATGCCACTTGGCTAAACTCTACTCATTACTAGGTTTATACTCATGCCACTTTCTCAAGAGAGCTTTCCCAATGGACTCCCCAGGGTTCATTGGTTCAAGACACGAATAGATCTCCTGGAATTTTAACCTCATTATGCCCCCTGGTGGCTTCAGGTGCCGCTCACCTGAGTTCATGCCAGGAGGATAACAGCCTCGGGCTGCAATGATAATAATATACCTATTTCTTTTCATGGACAGTTCTTAGAAATTTAACAGTGTTTTCCATACATCATCTTGTTTGATCTTCATGATAAACTGACAAACTTAGTATCATCTTCCATGCCTTTGAGATGGGGAAACTTGGATAAAGTTGCTTTCCAAAGGCTCCAGAGCTGGAAAGTAGCAAGTCTATGACAAGATATAAGTTTTATTCTGACTCTGAAACTCCTGTTTTTTCTCTTAGGAAGTACCAGGAATGACTTAGGCATAGCACAATTGTTATACCTCACTACTTCTCTGGTCTACTGGCTCTTACTAAGGGCTATCTCTCTTTTTTCTGACCAGAAGAGAGCTTTTAAAATTGGTCATTTGCCTCCACCCAGCCTTTAAAATCAAGAACTCAGAGCTCTAGGTCTATGGACATGCTAACCATTTGCTGTTTTTCCAGCCTTTAATAAAAGTTTTCTCTTTGACTTTCCAGCCTCCCCCCAGTTCCAAAGCCAATGCCACATGTTTTAGATTTTCATTATGGCAGCACCCCACTCCTGGAACCTAATTTTTGTATTAGCTAGCTTTTGCCACATAACAAATGATCCCAACATTTAGTAGTTTTAAAAAATAATTTTTTAGCTCACAATTCTGTGGGTCATCAAGCAGGGCTGGGATAATCTGGGTGGTTGTATTGGTCTTGCCTGGGTTTATTCATGCAGCTTCTGTCAACTAGTGGAGTGGCAGGGGGCTAGTAGGTATAGGATGGCCTTATTCACTAGCTTGATGATTCATTCTGTCTGTTAGTGCTGGCTCCTGGCCGGAGTGATTGGGTGACTAGGCCACATGTCTCCAAATAGATGTTATGGTTCCAAAGAACAGCAAGAGAGAACAAGCCCCAGTATACAAGTGCTTTTCAAGGCTCTGCTTACATTATGTTTCTGTGTCCCATGGGCCAAAGCAATGGTGAAACCTATATTCAAGAGATGAAGAAATAGACTATCCTTGATGAAAGAGCAGAGAATCACATTGCAAAAGTACACATCCAAGGATGGAAGGAATTTGTGTACATTTTGAAATTTGCCACAGACGTGTATCGCTTTCATGCTGACACAGTTAAAAGCCAATGTGCCTCCTCCACTCCTCTCTTCTCTTGTCCTGGTGACTTTGGAAACCATGTGTTGAGATGGCAGTGTCTGATGGTGGAGGGAACCTACATCTCTGAGACACTATATAGAGGAGAGTCCCTGCTGCCCTACAAAGGACCTTATGTGAGTGATAATTAAACGTGTGCTGTCCTAGGCCACTGATATGTTACTGCAGCAAAATCTACCCTATGCTAATATACTCTTACATTGTATACAAAATTTGGTGAGCGTTTTTCTGGGGGAAAAACCCATAACATTCCTCAGATTCTCAAAAAGATCCATGATTCTAAGGAAGTAAAAACAAAAACAAAAACTCCCACAAGAGATACAACTCTTTCAGTTCAAAATATTATCTGTGGTCCATTTGGAGGTGGTATGAAGTATTTGGGGAGTCAGACAGACCTAGATTAGGATTTCACTTCTCCCATTTACTAGCTTATAATAAAAGGGAGATATAATTCTGTACAAATCCCTTAAGCTTTCTGAGGAGTAGTTTCCTTAGTTTATAACAAAGGCTTATTGAAATAATGATTGCATGATAATTTACTGAGAGCCTACTAGATGCCAGGCATAATGCTAGGTGTCTGGGCAAGAAGGTGCAATCGACCTTCTGTATAAGCTCTCACTGACTAGTGAGAGGGGCAGACACAGTGATCCATCGCTGTAATACAGTGTGATAAGTGAAGCGATAGAGATCTGCACAGTGAACTTTGGGGGTTAGCAAAATAGATATTTATGTGTGTGTGCATGCATGTGTGTACATGGGGCGTGAAGGGTCATCGGGAAAGGTTTCTTAGAAGTGATGTTTGAGCTGACCCTTAGGGTTGAGGAGGAATTAGAAATGCAAGCCATCACGGTGGCTGTGGGGGACAATGAGCCATTCAGTGTTGTTGTTGCGCAGAGTTCAGCATGAGTAGTGGGGAGAAATGAAACCAGACAGGCAGGCAGGAGCCATCTCCTGCAGGAGCTGATGGGCGGTGCTAATGATATGGATTTCAGCCTAAGTACAAGGGGGAGTCTTGAAGGGTGTGAGGAGGGGAATGAAGGGGGCAGCTTTCTTTGTTAGAGCTATGCCGCTTGCTGCAGTGTAGAGAATGAATTATAGGGAGGCAAATAGGAGCAGAGAAATGCATCAGGTGGCTGTTAACAATCCTCCACTGAGAGCTGATAAAGGCCTGAACTAGGGCAGTGTGGGTGGGGGTGAAGAGGTGGGCATAAAGATAATATCTGTCTTATGTTGTTGAGAGAAGCAAGTAACATAGTGTTTGTGAAGGGCTTTGTAAAAGGCACCGCTCAGCACAGAGGTGGGATTACTATTACTGAGATTATGGCTCTCTGATAAGGAAGTTATATTAAGTCCCCAGGCTGAGCTTGGCAGCTGGTCAGAGCGGGACCACTCTCTACACCACCCATTTTCTTTAGTCACTCCCAGTCCACTGGATTCGAGTGCGCAGGCTCCTCCACCTCGCGCTGAACCTCATCTTCCAGGCACACCTTCCCAGGACCCAGGAGGACAGGCTTTATCGCCCTCCTATTGTTCAAGAGTCTTGGGCAGTGCCTGGGAACCTCCACAGTTTTCTCTGTAGGTATTTCCTGGTGGCTCGGGCCCCTGATTTAAAAGAAACCCTAACAGACTGCCTTGTAACTGCATCGCTGAGCTGCTTGTGCACTTTCGAACGCCTTATCCAGGGCACCGGATTATTATTATCACCATTGTAGTTCCAAACTGCACCATAAAGACGTGTGGGTGGACTGAGTGGGCAGAAAGGTCTTTGGGCCTATTATCTAGGGAAATATAAAACCCAAACGAGAAAAGGAAATGGTTCTCTTCCCAACTAGAAAAATAAGATTGAAAAAATTTAAAAAGAAAGATAATGGTCGCCAGAAAAATTAATGAAAGATTTCGTCCTTCTGTGGCAAAGAGGTTAGCAGTTCACCGATCCCACACTGCTTTCCTCTTGGGCACCCGGCTATAGTACATTTCCCAGTTTCCTCTGCCATTATATGTGGCCAGGTGATTAAAGTCTGGTTAATGGAACATAGGGAGAGATGATGTGGGCCATTTTATGCCTGACGTGTAACAAACTCTCTCCTACACAATCCCACACGTTCTCTTTCCCCCAACTTGCCAGCTAGCTGTGGATGTCCAGGGTGACCTTGGAAGCTACTTATTGAAGAAGGCAGAACCTCTGGCATCCTGGCTTCCCACAGGACTTCCTGGAGCAGAATCGTCCATTTCCTCTACTGATTAAACTATATAGGAGTAAGAAATAAACTTCTCTCCTGTTAAGTCACTGAGAGTTCAGTGTTTTTCTGTTATAGTGGTTAGGACTGCCTAAATGAATATACCCTCCTTCCCGTAATCCACATCCCTGCCTAATACACTTGGCAAGCATTCACTGAAAAAGAGTCATGGGCTGAAAACCGCCATCTAAGTAGCCAATGTTTATGACCCAGCTCTGGTGGTGGCAGGAAGGCAGCATCTGTTTAGCAGAGAAGGCTCCGTGTCCATTCCAGGGTTTTTGTCCTCTGTGTTGACATATATGGGCATTCTGTGTCCTCTATTATGTATATATCGATCTACAAAGTATAGATACGGATTTCTCTGTAGATGTACACAAGTGCCTTCTACTGTGCATGGCCTATAAAATATACATAAGTATTTCTCCCTGGGTGTAAGAAGGAAGGTGTGGATACAGCCAGATAAATTCGGGGGGAAATAGGAGTGTATGAAGAACAGCTGATCAGCACTGAAGCTCCCTATAGTAACCAAGTAGACAGAAGAAGCCAACAGTGTGTGACAAAGCAAGGGATAAGCCAGAGTGCTCAGAGGAGAGCTGATTTTGTAACCTTTGTCTCCATCATTTGGGAGGTCCTTGCTGTATACAATTGGGAAGACTGGGGAGATAGTCCTTGAGGTCCATTTGATTTGGTGCTACTTTAGGGTGTGGAGTGAGCACATTGCTTGGCTCCTGCTCCCTGGCCTGAGTGTCTGTCAGAGAAGACTCAAAAGTATTTATGAGGAGAAGGAGGAAAGAAGAAACACTAGAAGAAGACAAGTGAGTCATGACAGTGATGAAAGTCATGCTTTCAATGGAGACCCCAAACTATCAGGCAAAGGGCTCCTCTCTCTTCTCGGGGCTTTGGCTGTTTGAGCCTTCTCCTTTCTGTCACATGGCAGGACTGAAATGACCAAGTGTTCTTCTCTTCCATGTATCTTCTTCTACGCGTCTTCTTGAGTGAGTGTCCGTTTATACAGGCCAAAGGGGTTGGGAAGTCAACCCGAACTACACCTTACTGATGTAGTCCAATCAGAAGCCCTAAATTGATTTTATCAAGTAAACCTAATCAGAGGCCCCTCACCGAATTTAATATAATCAAAGGGCACCACACCCAGAGGAACAAACCAGTTTACAAACATAATCCTTCTCTTTTTTTAGGATTCATAAATAATATCAAACTGCTACAACTAAAGACAATACATGATCCTGGACTGGATCTAATAATGGAGGAGAAAATGCCCAAAAGGATATTATTGGAACATATGATGCAAAGGAGTAATTACACAGCATCATGCATTGTTTTTGTTATCTGCTGCTGCCATATGAAACCATCCTAAAAGTTAGCACTTAAACCATCAACTATTTTACTATTTCTCACAATTCTACAGGCCAAGATGGGCACAGCAGAGATAGGTCATCTCTATTCCATATGTTATCTGCTGGGGCTAGACCACTCAAGATGGCAGCTCCTCTCACATGTTGTTGGCTCAGCTTGGATGCTCGACAGCTGGGGGCTTCTGGGATGGCTTGAAGGGGCTTCAGTTCTCCTCAAGTCCTCTCCCTCTCCATGTGGCTGCTCCATATGGTATCTCCAACAGGGTGGCTGGACTTCTTATAGGATATCTCAGGGCTCCCAAGAACATAAAAGCAGAAGCTGACAGTTTAAAGCTAAAGCTAAGAATTGCTCAGTGTTGTTACCACCACATTCTACTGGTTCAAGTGAGTCATGGGGGTAGCCCTGACTCAGTATGGGTGAGAATTACACAAGGTGTGAATACAGGCGGTGTGGACCATTGGGAGACGTCTTTGGAAACTGCCTACCACATCCAGGAAGTAGCATTGCTTAATCAGGGATTTTATACTCCCCAACACAAGTCTTAATCAGGAAGTGTCTTTCCCGTCAAGAGAGTTTGGAAGTACCCTCTTTTAGCCAATGCTGATAGAGAATATGGCTCACAGAGGTAGGCAGAGGTTTTCAACAGGTGGGCTACTCACCATCAACCCACAGGGAGATGGTGTTTCCAGACTCACAAGTGAAGCAACAAGGAGCATTTTGAAGCTTATTGGAAGAAGCAGTTTTCCTTAGTAATTCTCTGATTAGGACTTGACTTAAAATGGACTGAAAATTGGCATGTACAAGAACCAAGATCTTCCTTCAACTGGCTTTAAGACCCCTGATATATGAAAGTGACAGAATCCAGAGACTGAAGCACGAGAAAGAAGAGGAGGGCTGCTCAGCAGAGGCCCAGCAGATATTGCAAGCAAAACAAAGCAAGGAGAGCCCAGTTCTACCTGAACAGAGGCTAGACCTTTAGCTAAGGAGGACATCAGATCTGACATGAGAACCCCAGTCCAAAGTTTGTTGTATATATTTATGCTTAGCTATGCAGTACATCAAACACAGAAAATTAGGACAACATTGCAAACATGTTAAGAGAGAAGGTTTTGGATTCAGACGTCTGGTTTTAAAACATATCTCTACCACTTGCTGGATGTGTGGGCTTTTTACAAGTTACTAAACTTTTTTGTTCATAGGATAGTGAAAGTGTTTAACACAGTGTCACCCATAGCAAGCATTCAATAAATGTTAAATATTAACATTACCATTGATGTGCTGGTTATTCATTTCCAACTTATACAGCCTCTCTAGCTAGACATCTGACTTGTATGGGCTCCTGCATCTGTCCATTGATGTGAAAATTCTGATGACCAGAGAGGGAAAAACCAGAATAGCATCTATCTTTTCAGAAGGGAACATCAATAAGGCTTCCTTCTGTTTAGGAGTAGCCTGTGTCCAACCTTGCAGCAAGCACACTTGATGGAGAGAAAAACCCTGGCCTTGTAAGCTTGGCTACCTGCACATGGTTGATAAAAAGCAGAGTTGAAGTCAAGGCTGAACCATCTGGGCATCTAAATCATAGTGACTGACCCACCCAAATAGTTTAAATATAGTTATATATTATATATTATATTTATACTATTTCAAGTCTTATGTGAATGTAAATGTGACTTTGATTTTTATTCAAAATATTACTTCTTAAGTTTCTATTTATCCTGAATGAATTGGTCTAGTAACTGTGGACCCATGCTTAATAATTGCATTTGTCAAGATATACAATCACTCTTCCTCAGAGGCTCTCTTTACCCTGGCAATTGACACCAGTGTCTCCATACATGAACCAGGCCTGGAGGTAATTCCCTGTCACCTGAGAGGGATGACATGAGGTAGTGGGTAAGTGTACAGGCTCTGCATGGGTGCAGAAGTGGGCTTTGGCACTTACTAGCTATGCTTCTTAACTTTAGTCTTTCTGTCTGTAAATTGGGGCTAATTGTACCCACCTCCTAGGGCTGTTGCAAGGGTTGAATGAGGTAACCTATATAAAATGTTTAGAGCAATTCCTGGCACGTGATGAAGCACAATGTATAAGCATGATCTCTTTGTTTCAGTTTGCCAGGGCTGCTGTGGCCTATGCCACACATTGGCTGACTCACACAACAGGGTTTATTGACTCACGGTTTTGGAGGATAGACGTGCAGAATCAGTCTCAACAGCCCATGCTCTCGTGGCTTCCATCTCTGCCTCTCTCACCTGGCCATCCGTCTCCTTGGTCTCTTCCTGTGGCTTTCTCTGGCTGGCAGCATCTGGATTTCCTGTCTTATAAGCACTCCAGTCATATGGATTAAGGCCCACCCTGATTCACGTTGAAAGAGGATCTTCCAAGATCATATTCACAAATGAGTCCACACCTTAAGTATAACATCTTCAAAGGTCTCCTTTAGAAATAGGTTCATACCCACAAGAATGTGGATTAAGACTTGAACATGTCTTTACGGGGGACATGATCCAATTCCCACCACTGTTTTTATTATTCTTCAGCTTTTACATAAAATGTGGGGATTTATCCCAGTCCTTAGGCCACCCTTGTCTAGAGCCTGACTCTGAACTCCAAGGACTTCCTTGAGCAAGTGTGGAAAAGGGGTAGAGGGGAATCCTGTCTGAAGCCTAGAACCTGGTCCAGGCTTTGAGAATTTTCTATGAGGTAGGTTGGCATGAAAGGAAGAGCCCTGGGGTTTGCACTAGAGAATGGGGTTCCTGGTCCATTTCTGCCACTTGTATGTCACCTGTGTATCCTTGGGCATGTCACCTCTCCATCTGAGTCTCAGGTCTTCATAACAAGTGTGACAATTACTGTGGGACTGGGCACCTATGCATTTCAGGTTCATGCAGACTCACTGAGGCAGGGCAAGCCAAGTGAAGAGACTTTCAAGTCTGTGACTACCTGGCTTCCCAAAGAGATGACACCTTCCGTTGTTACTTCCACCACCCTTGAGTTCAGCTATTTGGCCATCCCTTTGGCAAAATGACAGTTCTCTGCTAAGCTCCTGGCTCCTGGTTTGGGGATTGTGGAAAAGCCAGAGAGTGGAAAGGATATGGACATTGGAGTAACAATGGGCTGAGTTTGAATTTCTACTCTGTCATATATCAGCTATGTGACTTCCGGCAAGTTTTCTAGACTCTCTGATCTTTTGTTGCCCAGTTACAAAATAGGGACAATGGTAGTTGTAGGGGATTATAAGGATTAGAGGCAGTATATGTAAATTTCCTGCACTGTCTTGGCTCCTAGCCAAGGTGTTCAATATATGGAAGCTGCAGATCCTATTATTCCTATTTCTAGTATTACCATCGAGAACCCCCTATCCTCATCCAGGCCTGTAGGAAGAGGGTCACAAAGATGTAGACTCATGCACCCATGAAGGCTGGTCAAAGGTCATTCTATTTTAGGGTAACCTGAGGCCAGATTTTAATCTTACAAATCTCAGAATTTCCCCCTAAAAGCCTGACCAGGTTGCTCCCCAGCATGCCTTCCCCTGAGCTCTCCAAGCATCCCTCTTCAGCTGGGTGGAAGAATAAGCCCTCAGATCATAGCTCTCTGATTTGAGTTTTCTGCCTTGGCCTCAGTCCCACAGGTGTCCAGGAAAATGGTTGGCCTCCTCTAAATACTGAATAATGACAGTGATGTTGACTACTGTAGCATAAAGATAATAATAGCAGGTTTTTAAACATGGGCTTTATTAGGACCACAAATAGGTGTAATCACACGCTCCCCAAGGTGCTGCTTTAGGCTTTCATTTTTCTAAGCAGCTCTGACCCAGTTGCAGAAATATAAATTCTGCCGAACTTTGGGAGAATGGAAAGTGCCATCTCCTCGGCTGCCTCTCCACTCCCGAGTTCCTGGAGTACTGAGTACAGAGAGTGCTAGAGTGAGGGAGTCAGCAGCCAAGCTGGGCTACAGGCTGCCTCGCCAGGTTTCATGTCAATATCTGTTGACATTTCCCTGAGTAATCATTCCAGGTGCCTCGATATATTTCTTCATATCACTGGATGGATTACGGGGCTCTATTGATTTTGTGGTTTCATGTGTGAAAGATCTAATCTTAATCCTCTGTTGTTCATTTTCCTTAACCTTTTAATAACATGATAGGGAGGCAACCCATCAGAATGGAAATTGTTTCTCAGACATGTTGTCATAAATATATGCCATAGACTACTTTATTTTATGGGGGAAGCCATATTTTTTGAAATAATAATAATGATAAAATTTGTATGGCACATTACAGTTTACAAAGCACTTTCCCGTATCAATTTATTTCATCCTGATGGCAATCCTGATAGGTTGCAGTTATTTTATTTATTTTGATTTATTTATTCTCGGAGTCTTTCCACAACATGAATTTTTATTATCTGGTGTGTCACAGATGAGGAACTTGCATTGCCCAAGGTCACACAGCACTTCCAAACAGCGTTTGGCGTCTGGGAGAGCTGCACTAGAATCCTGATGCTGACAGACACTTGCTGACTTCTTGGATGAGCCACTTAGACTCTCTGAGATTCATCTCTTTATCTACAAAATGGAATGATGATACTTTTCAGGGATTTTGTAAGGATTAAAGAGTCTGTGGACAAATCACCTGCACAGTACCTGGCACCTGGGAGATCAACAAAAGTTAGTTGTTATAACTGAAACAATAATAATATTGTTTGATAAAGGTAAGATTCGAGCCAAGGACTTTATGTACCTCAGCTCTCCTGTGCTGGAGAGAAATTAGAATCTAGTTTGTTATTGCTCTTTCTTCTCATTTCTTTCCTTAATTTTTTAAAACCCTGGTGAATGACAATAAAACAGGTTCTCTTGTGATGAACCTGAAGTCTCTGTTACTGTGGAGGGCAATGTACAAGAAACATCTGATGGCAGCAATACCTTTGAGTTTTCTTCTCCAAAGCAGGATTCCAGCCAGTGGCCTGGAAATCAGTGCACAGTGGTGACTTCTGTGCTCTGGAGACCACTGCCCTTTCCCCTATCCTGCAACTAGAAAGGCTGGTGGGGCATACAGGTGCTCTCACCATCGCTTAGAGGTCATGCTACAGGAATCATGGACATAGCCAGGAAATCAAAGGACTGAGAACTTTATTCCCAGCATTGCCACTCACTAGCTCTGAGGCCTAGAGAAAGTAATTTCTCTTACCCAGGCCTCAGTTTTCTCATCTTTAAAATAAGAGGATTTCCCACTTCTACAAATATTACCCAAAGAATTGAAAGCAGGGACTAGAACAGCTCTTTTCACCCCTATGTCCATAGCAGCTTTATTCACAATTGCCAAAAGATGGAAGCAACCTAAGTGTCCATCATCCAATGAAAAGGCAAAATATGGTGGATATACAATGGAATACGATTCACCTATAAAAAGGAATGGACAACATGAATGAACTTTGAAGACATCGTATTGAATGAAATTAGTCAGACAGAAAAGCACAAAATCCTATGATCTCACTGATATGAAATAATTGGGATATGCAAATTCATAAAGTCAGAAACTAGAATACAGTTTACCAGGGGCCAGGGTAGGTATAGGGAATGGGGAGTTAATTCTTAATTAGTACAGAATTTCTGTTTGGGATGAGGGAAGAGTTCTGGTGATGGATGGTGGTTATGGTAACACAGCATTGTGAATGTAATTAACACCACTGGATTATTCTGAATGTGGTTAAAAGGGGAAATTTTAGTTGATATAGACATTGCTAGAATAATAATTCAAAAAAAGCAATCATAAGAATGTACAACACAAACAGTGAACCCTAATATAAACTCTGGACTATAGTTAATAGTATATTTATAATAATATCCTCCCATCAATTGTAACAAAGGTACCACACTAAACAAAATGTTAAAAATGGGGGCAGGCATATGGGAACTCTGTATTTTCTGCATGAGCTTTCGGTAAACCTACAATTCTCTAATAAAAAAAGTAAAAATAAAAAGAGAGGTTGCTGACCCAAATTTAGCCAGAGATAAAAAAAAAAAAATGATTTAAATTCTATTCTCCATTTCCAATCCAAGAAATGAGGGTGGGGGAAAAGGAGGTGGCAGAAGAGGGATGCATAAACAAAAAAAAGAGAACTGTGCATGTTAGGAAACCTTAGCTTCGATGACTTCTAAGTTTCCTTCTGGTGCTCACATTCCATGGCTTTAGCTCTCCAGAGTTAAAACCCCTTGTCATGCCTGTTTCACGGTTTTCTCTATTAGTTTTTGAATAATACTTGTCAATATGGGACAAGTAAGATAGGATCAAATGTATCCCTTGCATCAAATGTCCATTTTTAATTTTTCTCTTATTTTAAATGAGACAATTCATTATCCTCTGGGTTAAATCCTGGCTCTCCATTGGTAAATTCTAAAATTCCTGACTCGTGCAACTGGGTACAAATTGTACCTACTGCATGAGACTCTCCACTCAGACCACCATTCTCTATCTGGTGGGTGAATTCATGTTTGTTTTTCCCAGATACATCTCAAATGTCATCTCTTTTGAGAAGCCTTCTCTGACTTTCAAAGAAAAGGAACCACTTCCTCTTTCAGTTCCACAGCACTATTGCTAGGATAGTATTTGTGTATTTGTGACATTGTGCTGTAATTCCTGAGCTATCTGCCTCCCCGTTCCCCTTCCACCTGTATATTTCTTCAAGGAGAGGGTTATGTCCTTACTCATCTTGAAATCCCCTGAGCTTATAGGGATGTCCTTCTATTATGATATTGCCTTGCTGGTAAGAATGCTAATGTCCCTGATTATTATGCACTGATTCATTTATTCATAGACAGAATATTTTATAACATTGAAAGAGGCATTACATTTATCATCCAACCTCTTCATTTTACTCATAAATTGGGACTCAGAGAAGTAAAGGAATTTACCCAAGGCCACCCAGCTAGACAGAAGCAGAGTTGCAAGTCAACTCCAAGACTAATTCAACCCAGTGCCTTTCTCTCTGCCCTACACATTTAGTAAACGTTTGCCACTCACATACTATGTGCCAGGCACTGTGCTATGTGCAGGGAAAATGGAATTTATATGACATGGTTCCTGTCCCAGGACTTTACCTACATTATCTAAACGACCCATGAAGCTTTATGCCCACCTGATCCAATGTCATACTGGCCATCCCATGAGAGTAGGTCATGGATGTCGGCTGATGGTCCTTCAGTTACACTGCTCTGTCTTCTGAGCTACCTGCATTTATGTCCCTGTATCTGAACACTTTGCTCTGTATTCTGACTTTGACAGTTGCTTTTGTCCACCTGTACCCCCTGCTCACCCCTGCTCATTTTGGGGTTAGCCTGACTCTTCTTCCTGGCATTGTGTACCTGGGTTTTCCTTCATGACCTGTGGCTCTTCCCAATCTGTCTTGATAAGTAAGCCCTGCTACAGTTTCCAGCCTCACAAACCCCAGTGTCCTCCTCCTCTCCATTCCTCAGTCTAACCCCAACATCTACAATGAAATTAACTAAAATGTGGCAAAATTACAAAACTGCTTCTCTTGGCCAGCCAACATTCCTTAAGCCTCTGGCACATTCATTTTTCGTTTAGTGTAGAATGATTCTGCTAAGGCACAGCTTTTCTGAGATGATGATTTCCAGGGCAGCAATGGGTTTGCAGATTATAGCACCATTTGCAAGTTCTAATTCTTGTTTTACCTAAAACCCCATCAGCACAAATCATGGATGACTTTGTAGAATGTAATATTTTGAGTAAGCTTGTGTGGAGTTTGATAAAACCTCTTCCTCATGATCCATAAACCAGATGTTTCCACTGAGATAACATGGAATTTGTGGTGAATCTCAACCAATAATGTAACAGATATCAGCTGAGCTCCTTTCTTCCCCTAGTTAGGTAAACTGGAATGAGATGGGAAAGGTAGCATAGCAGACCATGTCCCAGAACTTGTCTCAAAGCCATGTGGCTCCAGATGGAAATGGGAGGACAATCACCTAACCCTCACTATTTCCAGGAATCATGGAGAAGTGAAAGAGCTGGGGATTTGGAGTCTTCCAACAGCACCATTTATCTGAATAGATTGTTTATTGTCTCTGAGCTTCAGTTTCTTCCTTTATAAAATGGCAATGAGAATACCTACCTCATAAGGCCACTGTGAGAAATAAACAAGAATGTAGATATATTAACCTCCCAAGCCAAATGCCATGCTTTATGAAAAAGACCTGGCCTTCTAACAGTGGTAGGAAAGAAGGCGCTTGGTGAAAAGGGGAACATTGGAATGGTGGAGACAATGAGTGAGTTGACTCTGAGGAAGACTCCTGGGTATGCTGTTTGGGAGTGCAGAGGTAGAAGGGCTGGTCACATGCCAAAGAGCCACATCTAAGGAGAATGGAAAGCTGCGCCTGGATGTAGCTCGTCAAGGAGTCAGGGGGCGGTTTTGGGAGAGTGAGGACTGATTTGAGGCAGGACTTCAATATTGTAACACAGGGAGAAATGATCCAGGCCCCCTGGAAAAGGAATGGGCTTGGCCTAACCAAGGGTGTCAGAATCTCTGCCAGGCATATTGGCATCCTAGTAGGAGTACCGTCCTGTAGCAATCAAATGAGAATTAAAACCTGGTTCTCATAGCCAGGGTCCAAAGGGAAGGTTGTGGCTCCACGAGGAGACCCTTCTCAACTGGGATGGCAAAGCCAGCTCCAAACTTTACCTGCCAGTGGGGAAGAGATTGCGAATAAACTACCTCTGTGGTCAGAACTGGCTCAGTGCTGAGCAAGGCAGTGCTGTAGGCAGCTGAAAACAGTTCTGGGGGAAAAAGGCACCTACAAAGGTTCCCAAACCTCTCCCTAACTTCCGCCTGGACAAGAAAAGGGGCCATCAAGTCTTCTGTGACCTCTAAGGAGTCACTCTGAGTCCAGCTGCTCAGAGTATAATTTTATGATGAAATTCCAGAAACTTTGCCACTCCTTGTCCATCTGGATGCCTGGGTGGAAATACGAGACACACCCAGACCCAAATCTATAGGTGACACAGAGCAATGGAAGGTCTTAGAGGAGTAGAGTGAATGAGCATGACAATGTTTAGGAATATTTGCCAGACATTATTTAGAATGAATTTCAAGGGGAAAGGGTGGAGGCAGGGGGACCACTTAGGAGGCAGTAGCAGTGGGATGGAGAAGAGGGGCTAGGTGGGCCTGCATTTTCACAGTGGGATTCTCAGAAAATACCTGTAAAGGCTGGAGGAGGAGTTTTCAATGGGTAGGTGGATTGGGAATGTCCATTAGGCAATGCTTCTTCCCTTGTCCCCTGGAGGATAAAGGCTAGGATACTTCACCCACCCTACCCTCCCTTGCAGTGGAGGAGCCCAGAGAGTGTGGGGTCATAAAAAAGGATGTGGCTGAGAATCTAGCCGGGTGGCATGGCCCAGACAGAGCCTCGGAGTGAGGGAATGAGAGGGTCAAAGAAGCTCATTCCATAACTGAATTTCAAGCCACATTTCCTCTTCTGGGCCTCTGCTTCCTCATGGGAAGGGTGAGCTGGGTGACCTTTTGTGCTTCTGAGAGAGAACATAATGGAGTATAAGGGGCACCAGCAGTCACGTGAGACAGAGCAAAAGCAAATTATACCTCGTTTCTCACCTGCTGTGGACCTCAATCACTTCATTTATTAATACTTAAACATGACTGTAGAGTTTATCATGTACCACTTTACAAATACTAGCTCGTTTAATCCTCATGATGTTAGCAGGTAGACACTATTACCCCTATTTTACAGATGAGGATATGGAGACTTAGAGAAGGTAATTCCTGCACGTTACAGAGCTACTAAGTGATAGAACTGGAAAGCTGGGATTTGAGCTGTACATTTAAGATCTGTGTACTTTACTGTGGGGGCATTGTGCCTCAGCTTAATACACACACATATACACATTTATCTAGGTTATCTATGTGTACATGGAAAATTCCACAGTTCAGTGAAGAAAAACAAACAAGTCGTTTGTATAGGATGATACTGTTTATATATTCAAATCCCAAACACCTACAAAAAAAACGCTGTGCATTTCTGTAGCAAATATTTGTAAATGTAAATATCTAGAAGAATCTCGAAGATTAGACTGAATGGATAACTGTTTTTTCTGGGAAGGTAACAAGGATGCAGGGCATGATAAAAAGTTAGTTTTCCCTGTAATATAAAGATTGTTATATTCAGAAGTTATTATGATTACTGTGTAATTAAAAATACATTTTAAAAATTTATGGAAAAATAGGGATGGCAAAGGAGTAGGGTCAGGAGTAGACTTATTAAAGTTTTTATATTTATATATTTTATATTTGCTAAAGTTTTATTTTAATATTTACTAAAATAAATAACGGGTACATGGTAAATGAAGAGAATACTATTCCTTTATTATTTGTATATTATAAAAAGTGAACTTCATAGATGGGCTTGTATCTTTTCCCTTTGATCATGGCATGACACAAAAGTTGTTTTGTGCCTGTTGTGTTAGCAGACTCACTGGCTGTGCAGCCTCCGTCCCCAAGCTGTTTTTCTCACCTCTTTTGAAGAATTCATGGAGTGCGAGGTGGGTGCTCTTTTCTGAAGGTCTCTCTGTACCTTTTAGCAAATGAATGGTAGTGAGTCATTCAAACCTCATCTGAACATCAAGCTTCCTTGGAAAACAGGATTGATAGATTTCCACCCACTGCTTCTTTAGGGTGCTTCGAAGCCTAAACGAGAAAATGCTTAAGTGTTTGAGTCAGTTTTGTTTTTGATCCCAAACTCACTTCTTTTCCCCCAACATATATTATCCAATGTGACCAAATAACCTCCTCAAGTTCAGTGGATATTTTTAGTCCTGGTCTTAATTGAGGAGTCAACCTGGTGTAATTCCTAAGAAACTGAGTTCTGGAGTCAGACTCTGGATATGAATCTCAGCCCTTCCAATTGCTACTTTTGGGGTACTTCCTCTCTAAGCCTCATTCCATTATTTGTAAAATGTGAACAGTTAGGGTCCAAAACCTCACAGGCCTGTTGTGAGGATGGACCAAGATAACTCAGGTGAAGTGTTTCATATCGTGTCTGGTACAAATTAAGAGCACAAGAAATACTACCCAGTGTTATGATGACTGCATAGCATTTAACAGCTTTGTCTATGGCCTCCTTTCTTAAAATAATATTTATTTATTTCTGATTAAAAAAAGGTAATAGATACTCATTACAGAGAATCTGGAATACAAACAAAACAATTAAGCACAAAGAATATAATGGAAGCCGTATGTAACCTACCATCTGGATTTTTGCAATTTTTTTTCTCCATGCATTTTTGTGAATATATATTTACAAAACAAAATTAGGATCATAATCTACACATGATTTAATACTCTCCTATATTGACAAATTAATAAAAAGTGACATGGGAAACCATATGATAAAATATAGGTTCTACAACATTATTTCAATGGCTGCATATTCCACATCCATAAACTCATACTGGATGCCGAAAATAAATGTGAACAAGGCAGTTCTTGTCTTCAAAGAGCTTATCGATGATCATGTAGTGATAGCACCCCATTCTATGAACATAAAATTCAGCCAATCTCCAATTATTGGAAATTTAGATTTCTAGTTTTTCTCTTATATACATGAGTGAAGAACAACTTAAATAATTACCTGTTCACTAACATGGAAAGTCCGGTCTTTTAAATTCCAGTCCTTAGACATGGCATTAATATGTTGAAGATTATGAACCACTTTAAAGATTTTGATTTAAAAAGATTGCACTAATTTTAGCTCTTACTCAGTGTTTTTTTTTTTGTTTTGTTTTTTGTTTTTGCTCAGTGTTTGAAGGTTTCTGTTTCCTCTTATTCTCATCAACAAAGGGATAATCAGCTTTTTAAAAAAAATCATTGCTAATGTGATAAGCAAGAATTGTCTTGTTTTAACTTGAATTTCTTTTTATTACCAAAATTTGCAAGTTAAAAAAATGCTTTTTGGCCATTAAAAAAAGGGAAACATAAAGCATGTAGTAACATAAAATTTCAAATAGTACAACAAGGTATAGGTGAGAATTATTATTATTATTTTCTCCCACTCAAGGAGCGCAGGTCCCTCCCTAGGATTAAGCGCTGTTAGCATGTAAGCTCTATAAGGTTAAGGACTTTGTTTCCCCAGCACATAAAACAATGCCTTGCATGTGGCAGTCACCAAGAAATATTTATTAAATGGACAGTTTTCTGAATAGCACAATAAAAATTTTCTGTGTATACATAAGCACCTATGCATAAACTTTTTATACTACTAACAGAAATGGAAACTTACCAAACACACTTTTATTAAATATCTCGAACATTGTTTTATATCAGCATATTTATACTAATTTCATTCTTCTAAAAAACTGTTGCATAGTACTGTAATTTGTTTAACATGTTCCCTGTTGATGTCACATTTAGGTTGCTTTCCATCTCTAGCTATTATTTATGGGTCCTTTGTATTTCTCCTTTGTGAATGGTTTGTTCATGTCCTTTACCAAGTTTTCTATAAACATTTCAAAATAACTTTACTAATTTTCCATGACCTTGAATGCTCTTTATGGCATTTTATGATATAAATCTTCATGAAGTTAAATATATATATATATATGTTCTGCAGGTCTTTTCTACACCTATATAAGTATTCATTTATATTTTTCTTTATACTTTCATGTTTATATATGATACATTTTAATACTTAATTTACATGAAACTTACTTAATTATATGGTGTGAAGAAGGACTCTTAAGTTTTTCTAGTAGTTAAGTATCCCAGGTCCACGTATTGAGTAGTCTATTGTATCCCCATCTCATTTGTATACACTCAAACATACATTAATTTCTTGGACTTTTTTATGTATTTTATATTCTGTTTCACTAATAATACTATTCTTTACCCTGTATAATGAATTTAAAAATATTTTGGCTTTATGTTTTTAGATTTAATAACATGTTTATCCTCATGATACGTAACTTTTTTCTTGAATATTCTCATGCTTTTCTTTTTCTGATGTGCTTTACAATACTTTTTCTGCTAAACAAAATCTCATTGAGATTATGACTGGAACCTCATCAAGTTAAATTTAGAGAGAAGTGACATTTTTATAATGTTGAACCATTCTCCCTTAATTTATTCAATTCTTTAATGCCCTTCAACAAGGTTTTGTAGGTTTTTTTTTCTTTTCTATATCTAGATCTTTCATCTTCAGGATTAAATTTATTCTTGGTATTTTATTTTTGTTGCTATTCGTAATGGAATACATTTTCCCATAAGTTTCTAAAAGATTATTTATAGTAATATAACAAGTATTGATTTTATGTATTTATTTTTAAAGTAGTCACCTTACTGGTTATTTATCAGTTCTAACAGTTTTCTAACAGTTTCCAATAGATATTTCTAGTTAGAAACATTGATCATGTCTTCATTTTACATTCAATCATCTGATTTCTTTTTCTTGTGTTAGAGCATCACATCGTCTCAAACTACAGAATGGTGGTAAATGATAGAGGTAACAGCTGATAGCTTTGCCCTCCATCTCATTTTAATGAGGATGTACCAAGTTTCACTGCTAAATTTGATATTGGCTATTGGTCTGAGATAGATGTACTTTATCATTTGAGAGAGTATTACTCTAAGTCTCATTT